>BQNB010120427.1:0-20635 GCA_026074375.1 Tanacetum coccineum | reverse complement strand
CATTAACAATCAATTCATCCATTTCCTTTTGAGTTTGAGACCGTGTCTTTTTTATTGAATCGAAAAGCTTTTTATACTCCATTTTGGCATTATCTCGTTCTTTTATTAAAGATTGAACTGTAAAATCCAAAGACACGTTCTCATCCTCAAGTTTCTCCATCTTTGAAATCCAATAGTAATCAAGAGGAATTGTAATTTTATTTTTCGAAGTGGAATCCCATTTTTGTTTTTCTTTTTCATGTTGTAATTTTAATTAAAAATCAACACTTTGCTTTTCACATCGTTGAACATCTTTTTCAAGAATTTTTATTCTTGCTTGTAAATCCTCTTGAATCTCAAAAGATTTCTTCTTGACTTTTTCAAGTTCAGCATATAAGATCTTATCTACACACTCATGATTAATCAACACACACAGTTCCACATCATGTTTGAGTGATGCTTCCAAAAGTTGATCTTTCAACAATTCATTTTGCTTCTCTAGTTCATCAAGCTCACTTTCTGTCGACTCAAAAATATCTTCCGTTTCTATTATATCCCTTTGAAATAGATTCCGAAAGCATTCAAGATAAACCTTCAACTCGTTATGAATTGGTTTAACTTGATCTTGACAAAAATCATTGATTTTTATTTCTGCCGGTGATGTGTAAAAAATGTTTGCTCTTTTACAGTTATGTTGTATTAGCAAAGACAGCTTTTCAAAACCAACTTTTATCTTGTCTAATTCTTTGATCAAAGGTGACTCACTTAGCATATTTTTTGATACTGGAATCTTAACCGAGGGAATAAAAGAAGATGAAAATATTTTTGCTCAACATAAAGCTCTTTTAGAGGAACAAAATTTTCATAAAGCGCATTTAATTTTTTGTAGTTAATTGTCCAATAACTTTGTTTGTTTGCAACAACAATTGGATCATTCATTTTTTCTGTTATTTTTTGTTGACTTTTGAAAGCATCCTCAAGAATGTCCTTAGAATCTCTAACATTCAAAGGAATTTCTAAATTACCTAAACTAGATGCAACATATAACTTTGGACACTTTAAAATTGCTTCCTTGAGTGTATAAGGATTCGGATACCCCAAACCATGTTTTAATTGTTGGTCATACATAAACAATGGTTTTGGTCCAAGCATAAACATTCCTTGTAACGAATTGCCAAGTTTTAAAATCAGATCAACATTCTTTTTTAGTTTGGCCTCAAGATCTAGAATGGTATCATGATAAGTATCCTCTTTTTCACTCATTTGCCTTTTTAATCAATCGAAATGGAGGTCTTTTGTTATTCCTCATTTTTCCGTTTGTAATTTTGAATCTAATATCTTAATTTATCTCGTTGGTTTTTCGATGATCATCGATTGATTATCTCGATCAGGAACTATTGGACTGTGCTTGTTTATTATAACATTTTTTTCCATTCATCAGCTCAAAGAAATTCGTTGAGATATTATTCATATTGTTAATACCTCCAAATCCGAAACCCTTTCCTTTATATCTCAATACTGATAGTCAAATGCGTTGTTTGTGTTTGGACTTGATTGCAAATATTCGTTGTTTTCAGCTTTTCCTGATATGAATTTCTAGAATGTTTTTATACTGCACATGAGATTATGATACATGTGTATCTTTGTAACCTGCCTATATTAACATTTCCCTTGAATGAATCAAATTTAATATTGCTATTAATTTGATCATTACCAATGGTACTGTTAATAATTTTAGTATGAGTTGGATACATTGGTTCATTATTTTCATCGATAAATGAAGATTGTACCTTACTTATAAATGCAGACTCATAGCATGGCCCATCATCAGAAGTATGATCAGCTGGTTAAATTCTGGCCATTAAGCATATGTTTGCACTGAGTTTTTCAATTTCTTCCATCCTTGAAGGATCAGCAAAGAGAAAATCATTCTGCTCATCAGTAAGAATTACGCCAGTTTCATCCTGTTTTGCCAACAACATTTGCTCCATGAAATACTTCGAGTCACGAACCTTTGGATTTGGACAATTCCTAGCATAATGTCCTTTTCCACTGTAGTTGTAGCATTGAACAGTTGAAGTATTGCCTGAAGATGGAGTGTGTAGAGTCCTTTGAACATTTGCAGTCTCATTTTGAGCATTCATTCCCTCAACAACTTCTTCTTGAACATAAGCTCGTCTGTTATTCCTTCCAGTATTGCCATAATTCCTGCTTTGAATATTCACTCTGTCTCCTTGAATGATTGCTTGATTTCTGGTGTTAGATGAAGCACGAAGACGATTATTTATTGGATTAGAGAAATTTTGAGTAATGGCTTTTGCAAGTAGTAACATCGCATAGACTAAAGGATCTTCAGAATTGTTGTAAACATCATCCTGCTGGTACTCATCATCATAATCAACCACAGACGTAAGATGTGTCACATAATAAGATGATGTTTGTCTGGATGATGAACCCGTGTGTGCTACTAGAGCCAAAGGGTCATGAGATTTTTCTAACTTCTTTGCTCTTGATGTATTAACCAGTTTCTCAAATTGCTGAAGATAATCAAAAAGATCATCGAATGAATCCACTGTCAATCGTTTAGCAAGACGAACTTGAGTCACTTATTTCAACCATTCCGGTTGCAAATTGTTCAAAAACTTTGTGTTAATTGTAACAGTTAGAAATTTCATGTTATTTCATTCTAAATCATTCATTAGCTGAGCAAAACAGTTGTAGACAGAAACAAGTGCTTCCCCTGGTTCAACAACAAATTGATCAAATTTGTTCGTAAAACGCGTTTCTCTGTCAACTTTGTTTTGTATAGTTCCCCTCATCAATCGTTCAACTCGTTTCTACATATCCTTGGCCAAAGTGCAAGCATCCACAGAATTGTAAATCTCATTAGGAATAGAAAGTAGAATCATATTCATGAGCTCCATTTCAGCATCATAAAGCAATAAGTCATCACCTTCAAGATCCTCTACAGTTTGCAATCGTGGTATTGTCAAGCCTTCAGGAACGAAATTCTTAAACTCAAATGGGGCTTCAATCAAGTGCTTTTGAGAATCCACTTGCGATTGTCTTCTTTAGGTTTAGTTATCGTCTGAATCTACTGGACACTTGGTTAATAAATCTTACCCATTTCAAGCATGGTGGCATACTTTAGAACCAGCATCAGAAGGGATTGTTTGATATGTTTTGGATGTCGATATGTTTTATGGATTCAAAATTTGGTTATTGTGTAGACGAAAATGAGTGATATTTGTGAGGAATAGTATCAATTTCGGTAACAGTTAGGTCAAACTCGGACAACAACTGTTCACAGATAAATTTTGAGGCTGAAACCGATACACTTATCGAACAATAACTAACTCGGACAATACGTTGTATACAAAACTCGGTAAATCTTCACAACTATGCAAACTTCACGGAAATCTTCAAACTAATCAAACTCGGAAATCTTCTTACTACAAATCGTGAATCAAATTATTGGAAAAAATTTCATCTATTAGGAAATTTTAATAACAACAAATTCGATGAAAACCAAAATTTTGATCTTTGTTTAATCCAAAAAGTCCACTGAAATCAAATTCAATAAAACCGAATTTGATTTCCGAATTTGTAATTTTTGAGAAAATTTGTGTTTCAACACTTCAAATCACGATAAAACCGTGAAATGAATGTATGTTAAGTCTTTTGAAAGCTTATTTCCGAGTTTCAAACGTAGTTATTTATCAGTAAAACACTTTATTTCACACTTTGTTGAGAGAACGAAATTGTGAAATCTATAAACTCGATAAAACCGAGTTTAATATTAAGATCCTAATATACGATTTTCGATAGAACCGAAAGATCGTATATATCTATTACAAGATATTTCTACCGAAACTATACTATTAACACTATGAATTGCTTTAAAAAGTACGAGAAAAACACTTTCGTGATTTTAACAACTACTTCCGAGAACAAGAAAACTACTTCCAAGAACTGCTGAATTTGCAAAACAACACTCGATAACGTCCAATAACTCGAATTTGCTGCCAAAACTAATCTCGAAAGAAAAAAAACAAAAATAAAGCTCAAAATCTTTAACCGAATTCTTTCGAACTCATATTAAACTTCTCGGTTCATGAATAATTCTTACAAATGAACACTCTATACTCTATTGGCGATTGATACCACTTGATAGGTCAACATGGAATCTAGAATCATATCCATTAGCGAACTTTGAATGTTAGAGAGAATAGTAGAGAAGGACAAGTATTGAAATTCAATGTTTTTAAAATGGAGGGAAATGTATAGAGTTTTTCCAAAATTGCATCACCCATCTAATGATGATTAGAGGGGTATTTATTGGTATGAGGGAGGTGGCTTCCCTTCTTATTTTGCCTAATTGTCACACTCTAGTCCCTTTGACTTTCGTAATTATGCTATTTCATTCTTTTTAGCATAATAATACATTCTATTACAATACTTTGACATTATACAAAAGAACCGTGTAGATAATAGATGTTAAATAATACAAAATCACATAATCGACACTTTTAATGATCCTAACACTTATAGTTAATTATTCGTAAACGAACTAATCAACGACACTTAGTATTCTATCGTTGGAATACTAATATACATAATAAATATACACTTTTATTATTATATACATTAATCGAGTATTAATACATAAATAATAAATATACGCTTATATTATTATATATATACCAATAGAGTGATATCTATGTGTATTAACGTGTGTAACCCCGTAGGCTCACGCATTCCTAGCCGTATAAATATCCGTATGACATGAGCACAAACCAACAGCTCCCACTTGTGAATGTCATGGTCATAGAATATAACATAATAACATTAAAGAATAGTCTAGCAACATCATCAATGCTCTCACAAAAACCTGAGTATATAGTTTCGGTAAACTACTCAGCCTTTAATGGTTTCAATTAGTTCTATCCTTTCGTTTCAGATACAATGTTAAATATGGATATGGATCAATAGTCATTCCATAGTTTAACAATTATGTTTCTCGCATCTGTATTTGTCAAGATTACCAAACGTAAAAAGAATCATCTTAACTACACTTTGGACGCGACCGCGTACACATCTGATCAACCCAACGAGGGGCCCAGTAAGTATCTAACTCCCAAACACGTGGATGAATAAATTTTATTTTGACTACAAGTGTCCGTCATGTACTTTAAACACTTCTGAAAATAGCCCTTATAACTACCTTTTGACAGACTAGCGGTAGGCTTATAATCAAGAAATGCTATCCATACATCAAAACCTGCTTGCATCCTCAAGTCTAAGGATATAAACATAACTTTTACCATATGTGTAATGCACCTAATGACGACTTGATACCCACAAGTGATTTAACACAGTGGGGTGTATCCATTATTCAAACACATTGTATAATATCATGTAAAGTTGGCAGATCATCTTTACATTTTCTCTAGGAATACAACCAAAAACACTCACATATTGTCTTTATTTCTTTCAATATTCCCATATTGTTAACTGACAATAGACATACTACGTATGCCAATTCATTGTTTAATACAACTGCTTACAGTTCCATTACCTAAATACCAAATAAGATCAGTGTATGATGATCCCAGTTAAGTACTAATGTCTTATCCACAACAATCACAATTAGTGGTAAGGCATAGGTTCAATGAACAAATCAACTAGGTCATGATCTTGTGGGACTTTGAGAATTACTTATTTCAAAAATTCAAAATAGTAATATACTTTGGAATAATTACGAATGATTGTTATTTTGTATGTGTCAAAACCCACCATATTGCGACACACCTGCACTCACACTATAAGTATAACTTTCATAAGTTCTAGTCACATTACAATACATAGTTGTATGAAATACATAAAACTTCCTAATGGAAAACACGTCTATTCTCAATAGTTTTCTGGACCTAATAAAAGTATTCTTATTCTTTTAATATAGTATTATGCAACTATGCTTTTAAACCAAGCATATGTAGTTAGCAAAAACTTGCTCTACATAAATTAAGTATCATCTTAATTAAAACCAGCACTAGTGTATACTAATAACACTATGCTAAACCACCGCAAATTCTAAACACTTCTTAATGATGTTTGGATATCACACTAACCCAAGGTTTGTTGATCATAATGATCTTACTTTGATTATCACAATGTATATCCATAGTATCTTCATTATCAATTCTAGGAATGAATTCCTAATTTAAACATTAATTAGAATGCTCCTTCTAATATCTTTCAATTAGATTACAATGTTGTCAAATCACCCATACACAATATGATGTACACAATGAATCCTTTAGTGGGACATAAGGTTTCCATTCATGTGTTCAATCTCATCAAGTGAGATAGATCATTCAAGTTTCACTCAATGATATTTCATATTGTACTTGGACTTAATTCACCACATATGTATCAAACATATTATTCCAAGGTTGTATGTTTCATTTCCTAAAATACTTACAAGAAACTTAATTTTAATCTAAGAGATAAAATCTTACAAAGATAAATAAATTCTTTCTAATTATGTTCAATAACATAATCTATTTTAGAAAAGTAAAACAATTACTCCCACTAGCTTTGAGATGTACTGATCTCATATAAATACGTACTAGCCGTATGTATATAATATTAAGTATTTCCCGTTAGAATAAATCTTCCGGAGTCGTATCCCAACGATAATTGAATAGAGATTTACGTTAATGTTTATCTTTTGATGCTTGAATAACTTTTGGTTGGTTTTTGATTTAAAACTAATTTTAAAATAAAAGATACTAAAATTATACTAATTTAATTAAACTAACAAAATTAAGCTAAATGATCTAAAAGATATAACTTAAGCGGATATGCTAGTCAAGTGAGGCGAAAAGATCATTAAGTGTGTAAGAAAGAGATAATAAAGAATTGGTACCCGTTTAAAAACCGTTTTCTCACAACGTTGGTTTATATTGAAAACAAGCCTTTATTTTGGTACCAATTACTTTAAATGATGACGAATTAACACCCGTAAAAAATATTATTTTCTCACGACGTTGGTCTATTATGAAAACAATATCTTATATAAGTATTAATTACTAGATTTGATGTTTGACTATTTCTCTAGATTTTGCCCTTCGAAATAATCAAATAAGAAACCTAAATAATCCTAAAATTATTAATCAACAAGTCACTTTTTGATCCACACTTAATTCACTAGTCGACACTCACTTAACAAGCATACTAAAACTACTCGATAAACATGGAAACTAATCTAACAATAATAGGCATGACTACGCTACGAATAACAACTAAAGCAACATCAATAATGACTAAGCTAAAAAATGACGATAAGCATAAAATAAAGAAATAAAAGAGATAAGAAAAAAGATTGAACCGAATAAATTAGCTCGGCTTTTGGGGGGGGGAACCGGAAGACAATAGATATGATCACTTACTCCATAGTGCGAAATAAACCAAACTAATCCAAATCCCAATCATAAAGCAATTAATATCCAATCGGAAAAAATTAAGCTAACAAGCCGATTAACAAATCAAGCCAACTCTAATCCAAAATAAACTAAACCATAAGCCATTCGATTTAACACAACCCCGTTTGAATCAATACCAATCAATCATCCGGAAGTAAACTTCGACAAACCCAATGAATCATTACAAATTAAAACTTGCTACTGTTACATAAACAAAACTGAAATGGAAATAATCATCTTGCACCACTATCTATTCTATCCTTAAAATTTAAAAGACGAAAAGAAAGAAAAGAAAAAAAACGAACGATAGATAAATAAAAATGAGATAAGATAGATATTAGATCTTGCTGCTATTCTACCTATTTCCTACTACTACTCCTATATTATTTAATTCTACTACTAAACCTACGAAATGAAAAAAATAAAATGAAAAGAAAGATAAGATATCAATCTCTTGTATGATGCCTTTTTTCTTCTTAGACACCCTCTTTCATTTGCGTTTACAACTCAGCCAGATATCAATTTGTGAAGGATTTGGGCTTTTTTCTTTTTCTTAGGGCTAATCGATCCATATATCTATCTGCTCTGGGTCCTAATTTATCAAAAACTATGGACAAGACTTGAACTGTATTAGTGGGACGAGTCTTTTATCTTACAAAAGCTGGGTTGGGTTTATGAAAGTATATAATTGGACAAATACCACTTGGAATTGTAAATGTAGTTTTAGTTGGGCTTTAATAAGTATGGGTCGGTCCGACATAAATGATGTCGGGCCGGTCCAATAAGAGATGAAGGCACCGTCGGACTCGAAATTTCGCGCTCTCTCCAATGGAGTGCTCGTGGCAGTTTTTTGACTTTGTCTTGACTTCAAATAATAAGCAAACTTGATAGAGTCAATCCCGAAAATCACCGTTTTTGCTTCGTTTTCAATCCTTAGTACATGCGAGACATAAAAACACAAACCAAACATATTTGCAATAATATTAAGCATATTTTAGTGTTTTAGTCAGATTAATAGTGTTTTCTGGGGTACAAATGATGTGTTATTTAGCACACATGGTCACCCCCTTTTGGGGAGTTTTGTTTAGTGAGTGAGTGCGTAGTGATATAGGTGAGAGTGTTGCTGCGCGCGTGATCTGTTACTCTCAGTGTTTCGGAGAGATTCCGGAAATAAATAATTAAACCCCCCTTAACTTATGACCCCTCACAATCAAACAAGAACAGAAAATGTCCATTAAAAGGTTTAAAAATCATTTATTTCGAAAACGCCCCCATTTTGACCACTTATTTCTCAAAAGATAGAATAATATTTTCTTGATGACCCGTCATGATTGACTTTATTTATGAAGATATATACAAAGCTCATTGAACGGGAAACACGCAAACTGGGTGTCTCCAGGAGATAAATATCGTCATCATCTTTTTACTATTCCTAAGCCAAGTTTGTATATTGTGCAAAAGTATGTGTAAAATGCTAACACTATTTATATTTGTAATTTGTGTAAGCCTAAACTAACTTTTCACTCCCGATAGTTTATTATTTATTAGTGTGTATGTGCTCAATTCTAATTTTGACCATCCAATCGACATTTTAAGAAAGTTGTAGACCCTCTAAGTTTGATAAAAAGCTTAACGTTCCTTCCAAAAATTATGATGTTGAAGGCGAGATCATTCCATGTAGTGACTTTCTTCTCAGTACATCCTAGCCGAGATCGACTTAGGTGACTAGGCTTTTAACACCCCACAGAGAATAGTATCGGAACTCACGGACCTTCGGTTTTCAAAAATTCTTAGAATTCCCGTTAAACAAACACTTCACTTAGAAAGACTACAACTTAAAGCACGCTGGTCTTAGTTCAAAAGCATATTTAAATTTTAGAAAAAGAGATGGGATTGTTTCTAGATTTATTCACAACACTTTCTCATTACATATTATTTACATTATTTATTTTTTTATTACCTTCCACCTTTATCGACTGCCACATCAGTATGCGAGCCGACCATGGTCCAGTGGTCTTATTTCAGATTCGGTTTATATTATTATTTTTATTTTATTTTATTTTTTATTTTTATTATTTTTTTTGCAACACTTTTTATACTTTATACTTCATCACGGTATATATAAAAAAAATTCTTTTTAAAAAAAATTTAAGTATAAATTTGAACTAAGACTAAATTTATCAATATAGCGATTTACATTAATAAAGCTTTTATAGTCTAAAAATATTGATTTTAAGCGGACTTTTAAGGGGTATTAAACCACTAACTTGTCTAATTTCGAAAAGAGCACTTATTATTAATCCGGTTAGAAGCTTCTGGGAGGAAAAGCCACAAATTACACTTATGAGATCTTAAGATATCCAACTAATCCTTGTTTAGCATTTATCTTTTGCACAACTTGTAAAACTTAGCCTAAAAAGTTAAAGAAATAGCAGATCAACACTCTAGTCGAGTCAATCACGCACGGCCAAAACGTTTTTATTATTATTATTATTATTATTATTATATATATATATATATATATATATATATATATATATTTTATTTATTATTATTTATATATATATATATATATATAAATGAGCAAAAATAAACATAAATTTGGTCAAAATGGGGTTGCGTAGGGCAAACGAGCAGGCATGTAATATCATAATTCGATAGAAATCGCCCCCACACTTAGAACTGAACATTGGCCTCAATGTTTAAAAATGTCGGGTATTACCCCCACACTTAAGGACGGAAAAGGCAAATGCTTGAAATTCCAAGTGTGAAAAAGGAAACAAATATGCACATATGATTAGGATTGAGGATTCCAAGGATATAGAAATGATGAAGATCTGAGACCGTGTGATTGGAGGATTGAAAACAAGCACGGGTCTTTACGATCTTAAGGAATCCTGCAAGCAAAAACAGGCACCCACAAAACACAATAAAGAGAGAAGCACTCCCCCACACTTATTCATTATTATACTACTAAACTAATATATTATTACTACTAAGAAAGATAGAAAGAGAAAGAGAACACGGGTTGCCTCCCGAGAAGCGCTTGTTTTTGTTCGAGTCTCTAGCTTGACTCTAGTGTTATTTCATTTTAGGTTCATGGTCTAATCTATCACCCGATGCGAGGTGGGGATGGTAATAGCAATACATCACCTCCCTAGGTAAGTATGCAGCAGGACGGGGTGATGGCATACGATGAAAACCAAAAGAAGGGGTTTCCATCACCCTCGTTTTCCCACCCGACTGTGTCAGGGAGAAGAATGGATCAAATCTTTCCACCTCCCTTAAGGTCAATTGCTTAGGATCGGGAAGTAGTAGATCTAGTGAGGAGGACTTAGTAGGTAACAATGCTGGAGATACATCGGAAGATGTATCTTCATTAAGCAATTGTTCAAAAAATATAATGTCACCCTCTGAATCGTAATTCCTATCATCAATTTCAATTGGAATTGAATCGTCTAGGCTGATCTCAGCGGTGAGCTCCTCCAAAAAAGGTCACTAGTCTCAATTGGTCTAGACATCGAATCAGAATTACCTAAAGGTTCATCAAACACCCTTGGGATAGGAACAAGGTCATTGGCTAGTAAACGTTCTAGTTCTTCTATGTCCCGACAAGGATTGAAGTCAATTACCCTATCCCCCGTTAAGAGGGTATCTAAATCATCTCTCAAAAGTAAATCGATCTTTTCATCTCCCAAAACAACTAGGTAAGGTGATATGTGAGAAATCACATATCCTTTTATATCAAAAATGGCCTTTAAATGATCAAATTGTGCAAATTATGCTTGTATTTGTGTATTTGTGTATTTTATCGTTTGTGAATGTGTAGGTATGGATATTGCAAAAATCATAAGAAAACAACCAAAACCGGGCAAAAACGAACATGAGACGGATAAAGTACACAAGAGGTGGGATTTTCTAGCAAAAGTTAACAATGGTCAAACCTTGGTCAATCACAAGAAGACAAAACCTTGAAAATACCCAAATGTACCTTAATGCTAAATCAATTTTACCATAAGTCCCTAAACTCATAACACCGTTAGTCCCTTAAGCCTTATGACTAACAGTCGTTATCTTCTAATAACCAAAACCCTTTACCTTTTAACCTTTTCCCTTACCGAGCCCAAAACAAATTACCCAAGCCTAACTCTTTTTTATAATTAAGCCGAGCCCAAGTACCCCATTATTAAACCGGGTCAAATAAGTCAAACAAAGAAATAAAAAAAGCACGAAGGATGTTTTTTTACTATTCATCCATCGTGCCCAACTTTACCCTGCATCAAAATTAAGGGTAAACCATAATTTCCTTTCATTTATCTACGTGGCTCTAGATACTTAGTACAAAGCTCCAAGCTGGCAAGATTTACATCACCAAAAGCTTTTGAATGGCTAAACTTTGTCAAAGAATGCCACACGGGCTCAAAAGAAACACACATGAAATGAGAAAATTACACTAAAATCAGTGTAATAAAAGCACAGAGCTCCAAAGATATGGGATTGCCAGCGTGGCAATCCGTGTGCTCAATCTCATCCAAGGGCTATGAATTGAGATCCAATCATTTGAAGGAATTAAGGGCTATGATCAAGACTAAGAGGAACGTCCTAATGAGACCTAGAAGCTTTACTCAGCTCCTATAAATAGAGCTCTCCTCACTCACAGTGAGAGGTTGGATAGTTTTTAGCTTTTTAGTAGTTTTTAAATAATTTTATCTTATGTCAATTTAGCTTATTTGTATTTTCATTTCATGTAACTTTTCATTTTCAATATTGTAACTTAGTTTTCTATTAATGAAAGTTTAAGTGTTCTTATTATGCAATTTGTCTTTTAATAAGCTTACTTTTTATGCTAAAATGATCTAAATAAGCTCTTACTGTTTCATAAGCTCAAAATTCACTCATAAGCTACTAAAAGTATCAAAAGCTAGATAAACTCAGGAATTTGGTTGGCTGCTCTGAGTTTCTAGTTAGGTTATAGTGTTTGATGGTCATACATTAGGATTAGTATAGGATTGGTAATAAGCATAAGCCTTTAAGCGTAAGCTCGTTGTTTAAGCTCTATAGCGAGCAAACACCTCTGTTTAGCTGAGGAGTGAGGTACACTTTTCTTTACAATTTCTAGTTTTACCTTATTGTCAGTTTATATGTTAGCTTATTTCTGCATAATTGCTTATTTTGCTTATTACTTGCTTAGTTATGTTTTATCTAGCTTATTGTTGTTATTATAGTTGATTTATGCCTATTGAGTTCACTTGTTAGCTGAGAATTTAGTTTTCAAGTAATTGTTTCAAATCTGCCATAATAAACCAAAAATATAGCATAATACTATAGCTTATAGTTCTGACTTATTTGTGTGCTTAATCATGTTCATTAGCTTTGTTAAAAGCTTATTGCTATCTGGAATTATTGATTTGTGCTTGAAATCTCTATATCACAAGTTTAATATGTATTTAGACTACTTAAAGGGGTGTTTGGCTTATGGCAGCACTAACTAGATTTAGTGCTGTCAAAGGCTATTAGTTCCTTTAATATTAGTTTAAAGCTCATATTAAGGTTTGATATCTAGGTTTTAAGGCGTTAGTTAGGTTTAATATAGTTTTCTATAGGTTTGTGAGTGGCTAGTTTAATTCTGCTAGCATTAATCAGTTTCAATAGCATCTTAGGCTCAAATCTGTTTTAGTTGTTATTATTGCTTTGTTTACTCTTAGTTATGTGATTTTTTTAGATGTTAGGAATAAGTTTCTTAGCATGCACTTGTTGGATTTAAGTTTTGGTACTTTTTGTGCAAACTGCATCAGATAACAAAAACAGACAAACTGCCATATTCAAGCTTAATTTTCAGTAGGTAAAAGTAGTTGTTAGGGTTTAATTTTTAGTTTACAAATAGATTATAGGCTAAATCTCATTTGTTTCAGCTTATCTTAGTATAAATTGTTTATTTGATAATCTGTTTTTAGCCTTAAACTTAGCATTTTGTCTTTTTCATCTCAGCTCATACTGAGTCAAATAAGCAGTTTTCAATTAGCTCTTTCATTACTAATCTAAATTTCAAAATGCTTTTCAAGTGATGATTTAAGTAGTCTGTAATACAAGCTTTAAGTATGTATAGAGCTTATTTCCATAAGGATCTGTTTGTGTGCTTAAAATTAAGCTCAAAGTTAGCATTTAGTCTGTTTGGAACTTATTTGATTTTGCAGCTTATGGCTTATCCATTTTACTTGTTTTTAGCTCAAATTAGCTTATTAGGTTAGACTTAGGGTTGTGATAGCTTATTAGTTATAAGTTTATCTTATTTCAGTTTTAGCTAGCATAAATATAGTTAAAAGCAAAAAATTTCTTATAAGTGTTGTTTGTTAGCTATTAAGCTCTTTTCCAGCTTATTTTCTAGTTTTAAAAAAACTTGTTTTCAAAAAAGTTATTAGTTTTTAGCTTATTTGCAACTTTGTTTTTGAAAGTTTTGAAAATAAAAAAAATAGCAAAAACCAAGAGGCAGGATTCGAACCTGTGTCCTCTTGCTTCACACACACACACACACACACGCCTCACAAACACACACACTATCCATCGTGCCCTTGGGTCTTTTTCAAACACTTTTCCCTACATTTATTTCTTAAGCCCATTTTCATTTCTTATTTTTAATAAAAAGCCGTAGCCTTGCATTAGCTTTTTAGGGCTTATCGTTTCAGCTTATTTTCATTTATCATTTTTATAAAATCCAGCACTACCTTTTACACTTTTAGTAATTTTTCCAAATTTTTAGAAATAGATTTAGTATTTTTAATCATTTTTCTTAATTAAAAACTTTAAAAAGTAATAAAAATAGAAAAATAATCAAAAAAATAAAATTCTTTTTTCTAAAATTTTCTTTTATCATATTTTAGGCTTAGGATTTAAATTTACTTTCGTAGGGTTAATATTTTGAAAGTTCACTTTTTAAAAAACGGGATTTGATCCCCATTCTCGTTTTTCTTCATTTTTTTTACTATACGCACCCTCGCTTTAGGATTTCCTTAGCTTTTTCTTACAAGTTAGTAATTAGGATTAGGAAAAGTTTAAAAAATCATTTTAGGTTTAATTTAGGTTTTAATTGTAGCGTTTTTAATTCCCGTTTACGTTTTATGCTTACATGTTTAATTGTTATTTCTTATTTACTTATTTTCGTGCATTTATTTACTTGTCATTTACATTTAGTAGGATTTAGGAAACCAATTCAAAAAAAAATCTTTTAAACCATTCAAAACGTGCGATCACGAACTTAGCCAATTCTCAATTCACGCTTCGTCGAGGGAAAACGACCCGGGAGGTTTTTGAGACAACTTTGGTTAAAAGTTTGTTTCTCGAATCCGATGGAAAATACTTACTATACTATTATTTGATCTAATCCTTATATACTTATATATTATATTATATATATAGTGTGTTCGGACCGCGTATCAAAAAGTCAGAACTAAAGTAACTGGTCAAAATGAAGGTACATGGGGGTTTGAACATATTCGAAAAGATTTTGAAAAAGACGTTATTCCATTTGTCAAAACTTTAAGAGAATCTTTCGAAACTTTTGACCAAGGTCTTTTCAAAGAAATTAACGAAATGAAAGCAATTTTTAACCCAATGGAAACCGAGGTTGAACAATGTTCTATGGATAGAAAGTGTGTTGAGATTGAAAAGAAAGAGCTTTTGATTGAAAATGAACATCTTTTGGAGCAAATTATTTCTCAAGATATTATGTGTTCTGCTATGCCTTCTTATGATGATCTTGTTAAATATGTTGAAATGGAAGAAAGTTATATTGATGAGTATAATGGATGTGTGAAACTTAACGTTGAACTTTCAAAAACAAAAGATATGGTTGAAAAAGTTGCTTATAATGAACTTTCAAACAGATGTTCAAGACTTGAAAAATGTTGTATTTCTCTTGAAATAAAAGTACAACAAAGTAAAGAAATTTTCAACATGACAAACCATGCAACAATCAGGATTCTCCTGAATTTCCTGCATTTTTTGAAATAAAAGCTTTGAAAGCTTAGCTACAAGCCAAAATCACGTCTATCAGCAAGTTGAAAGAACACATTGCAACGTTGAAAGGCAAAAGTGTGTCTGATTGTACAACATCTGTAAATAATGCTAATGTGATTGCCCTAGAGATGTTTAAGTTAGACTTAGAACCACTCTCTCCTAAACTTAGGAAAACAGGGATGCACATGTAGATTACCTTAAGCAAACCAAGGAACATGCTGACATACTCTGTGAGATTATGGAGCAAGCTAGAGCCTTAAAACCTATAGATAATGCTTTAGACTATGCTTTTAAGTTTACCACACACATTCAGGAGTAGTTACTCTATGTTAGTGCTACATGCCCGAGTTCCTGACACGAGAGTGAGAAATTATTTATAGTCATACCAATGAACAAGAAAAAGAAAGTTAGGTTTGCAGAGTCTAGTATATCAACATGCAACACACAAAAACAGGTAGATTCACACAACATTCAGATCACTAACAAACCTTTGTTGACTTCTATAGGAGTAAATAGGTCTACTCATGCTAGCGGATCAAATCCTAAAGGCAATACAAGGAACAATAACATCCAGTAGCAACAAGAAGAATAACAAGGTAGAAGACCACCCTTGGAATGTTAAGACTAGTTTGAATAAAAAGAATCATATTTTTGTTTGTAATACAAGTACTAAGCATGATGTATTAAATGCAAATTCTAAATTTATGTGCTCTACATGTAATGAATGTTTTTTTAATGCATGTCATGATATGTGTGTTGTTGATTATTTGAATGCTATGAATTCACATACTAGAGCTAAGTCTGGTAAGAGCAAGAAGAAGAATGAATGGAAACCTACAGGTAAAGTGTTTACTAATGTTGGCCATAGATGGTTACCAATAGGAAGGACTTTCACTATAGATGGATCTAAGTGCCCTTTAACTAGAATCAGTTCCACTCAAATGGTACCTCCTAAGAAACCAGGTCAAACAAAAGCAAGTAAGAAAACACTACCACGTAGATAATCTCAAAGAAAACCCAATACAACAAAAAATGCAGCGTCGAGTAGTAAACCTAATATTGTAGAATCTAGGATTTCTAACAACCCAGAACCCAACAAAAATTGGATATCCAATGTTTCAAACTCTCCATCTTCTTCTCGTGTCCAATGCAGGTCGTACAGATCATCCTTTGGTACTTAGACTCGGGTTGCTCTAAGCATATGACCGGACATCAATCTCAGCTCATCAATTTTGTCAACAAGTTTATAAGAACCGTTAGATTTATGAATGATCAAGTTGCAGCAATTATGGGGTATGGTGATTATCAGATAAGAATGCCACAATTTCCAGGGTTTATTATGTAGAGGGGCTTGGACATAATTTATTTTTAGTGGGTCAATTCTATGACTCTAATCTTGAAGTAGCGTTACGAAAACACACCTGCTTTGTTCGTGACTTAGAGGGTGTCGATCTACTTACGGGCTCAAGGGGAACAAATTTGTACACACTTTCACTCGAAGATATGATGAAATCCTCTCCAATTTGTCTCTTGTCCAAAGCTTCTATGACCAAGTCCTGGTTATGGTATTGAAGGTTGTCTCACCTAAACTTCGGTTCTATTAACGAACTGGCTAAACAAGGTCTCGTTAGAGGTTTGCCCCAACTGAAATACGAGAAACACCACTTGTGTTCTGCGTGTTCATTAGGGAAACAAGAAGCATACTTATAAAACTAAATCTAAAAATTCCATCCAAGAAAAGTTGTGACTGTTGCACATGGATCTTTGCGGTCCAATGCGTGTTGAGAGTATCAATGGGAAGAAGTACATCTTAGTCATCGTGGATGATTATTTGAGGTTCACATGGGTTAAATTTTTACGATCTAAGGATGAAACTCCCGAGTTCATAATCAAATTTTTGAAGGAAGTACAACTTCGTCTAAATGAAACTGTCAGGAATATTCGCACAAACAATGGCACAGAGTTTGTTAATTAGACGCTGAAGTCCTACTATGAAGGTGTCATGATCTCTCACCAAACATAAATTGCGCGCACTCCACAACAGTATAGCGTTGTCGAAACGCGAAATCAAACGTTAGTAGAAGCTACTCGTATTATGTTGATTTTTCAAAGGCACCCTTATTTCTATGGGCAGAGACAGTGGAAACAACTTGTTATACCTAGAACCGATCCCTAATATGTTCTTGTCATAATAAAACACCATATGAGCTCTTACATGACAGAAAACCAGCTTTAAAGTACTTTCATATCTTTGGTGCCCTGTGTTATCCCTCTAATGACAGTGATGATCTAGGAAAGCTGAAACTAAAAGATGATATTGGTATTTTCTTTGGCTATTCTCCCGCAAAGAAAGCATACCAAATCTATAATAAATGGACAAGGTTGATCATGGAAACTATCCACGTCGAATTTGATGAGTTGACGCCAATGGCGTCTGAACAATTCTGTTCAGGACTCGAGCTTCAACTTTTGACTCCTGGCTCTATTAGTTCAGGACTCGTGCAAAACCCATCTTCCTCAAAACCTTATGTTTCACTAACAAAAGAAATAATGGGATATTTTACTTCAACCCATGTTCGATGAATACTTTCAACCTTCTCAAAGTGTTGTATCTCGGATGCTTCACACTGTTGCTCTGATTCTTGCTGATACAACTGGTACTCCTTCATCAAATACCATTTATTAAGATGCACCCTCTGCTAGTACTTCACCAACAACCCATGAAACATAATCTCTAGTCATTCATCTAGGTATTGAAGAATAGATACAAGAAACAGAAAATGAATTGTTTGATAATGAACCCTTCCAAAATATCTTCACTCCAGAACCAAGCTCCGAAAGAATCATCTTCAAGGGATGTCATTACAGCAAACTTGCATCCTGCCAACCAACCGTTTGAACATCTCAGCAAATGGACAAAGAATCACCTGTTGGATAATGTAATTGGCAATCCTTCTCGACCCGTCTTAACAAAACGCCAACTACAAACCGATGCCATGTGGTGCTATTTTGATGCTTTCCTCACTTCAGTCAAACCAAAGAACTACAAAGAAGCACTGAAAGAATCTTGCTGGATTAAAGCAATGCAAGAAGAAATTCATGAATTTGAGCGACTGCAAGTATGGAAGCTAGTACCTCATCCAGATTATATCTTGTTAGTTAACCTTAAATGGATATTTAAGGTTAAGTTAGATGAATTTAAGGACGTATTGAAAAACAAGGATAGGTTGGTAGCAAAGGGTTTTCGTTAGGAGGAAGGAATTCATTTTGAAGAATCGTTCGCATCGGTTAAACAAATAGAGGCAATCGGAATCTTTGTTGCAAATGCTGCCCACAAGAATATGACAGTATACCAAATGGATGTCAAGACTGCATTTTTGAATGGCGTGCTACGACAAGAGGTCTATGTCAATAAACCTGAGGGGTTTGTAGATCAAGACCATCCTAACCACGTGTACAGAATGAAGAAGGATCTCTATGGCTTAAAACAAGCTACACGCGCTTGGTATGGTCTGCTATTAAAATTTCTACTTTCCCAAGAGTTCTTAAAAGGTGTTGTCGATCCTACACTATTCACGAGGAAAGAAGGAAAAGATATCCTACTGGTACAAATTTACATAGATGATATTATTATTGCTTCTACCGATCCTACTCTTTGTGACATATTTGTTGATATAATGAGTTTAAAATTTAAGATATCAATGATGGGCAAAATATCGTTCTTTCTTGGACTACAAATTTTTCAAAGTCTTAGAGGCATCTTTATTAACTAATAAAAATATGCTCTAGAAATACTTAAAAATATGGTATGGAATCTAGTGACCCGGTTGACACTCCAATGGTGGAGAGACCAAACTAGATGAATATTTATAAGGGATACCCGTTGATCCTACTTGTTATAGTGGTATGGTCAGGTCTCTTATGTATCTTACATCTAGTAGACCCAATTTGGTATTTGAAGTTTGCATATGTGCCTGGTATCAGGCAAAGCCTACCGAAAAGCACTTACATGCAGTAAAACGGGTCTTTCAATACCTGAAACAAACCATCAATATAGGTCAGTAGTATTCGAAGGACAATGGTATTGCACTAACAGCTTATGCAGATGTTGATCATGCCGGGTGTCAAGACACTAGAAGAAGTACCTGTCGCAGTGCACAGTTCTTGTGCGACAAATTAGTCATTTGGTCTTCTAAGAAGCACAAGAGCATTGCTATCTCAACTACAGAGGCATAATACATAGCCCTATATGGATGTTGCGCCTAAATCCTATGGATGAGATCACAGCTAGAAAACTATGGGTTTGCATTCAATACGATCCCTCTCTATTATGATAACAAGACGGCTATTGTTCTCTGCTGCAACAATGTCCAGCACTCAAGATCCAAGCACATCTATGTCAAATATCATTTCATCAAAAAGCAAGTGGAGAATGGTGTGGTTGAGCTCTACTTTGTTAAGACAGAATATCAATTGGAAGACATCTTCACCAAAGCATTGGCCCGTGAAAGATTTGAATTTCTACTCATCCGGCTTGGAATGAAGAGCATGTCTCCAAAAACATTAAAAAGTCTTGCAGAATCTGACAAAGAGTAATGATGGTGATGTGTCGTTGTGTGGTGTATATTTTTATGATTCAAGTATTAAATTTATATTTTGCCGACTAAACCAAAAACAACACTTTAACGGGCAGTGTACCCAATCGGTAGAAGTTTCATGGTAAGTAGGGTGTCAAACAATTGAAGCGAGGTTAAATCTATCAATTTAATTAATATCTTGGTTATCTAATCTATGTTAATTCTATTCTGTTCTAAACCTATGCCAGTCTTAATTCCTAATTCTAACGGGAAAAGGGGGGTTTTCAGCCTGAGAGACTGGCACGGTTTGGTTGGTGACTACAATCAATTCAAGGGACTTTAACCTACGCAAGCTAATTAAACAAAAGATAAAAGAGCGGTCAAGAAAAATATAAGAAAACTGCATTAACCATTATTAATCCGATTAGAAAGTTGGTTTTTTTATTAAGTGCAATGATTTCTTCTCTCGAGGTGGCATATCATTCTTAAGACTTAGGTGTTACATCATTCTAAGACCTAGACACATTAATTCTGTCATAATTAAAGCATCCGCATAAAGCATTCTTATTTGCTTATTAT
>BQNB010120426.1:0-20635 GCA_026074375.1 Tanacetum coccineum | reverse complement strand
ACAACTTAGGATTAAATTACGATAAGCAAACAAAAACGAGTTTTATATTTCTTCCATTGCCTTCAAATAATTCATACAACAAAATTTCTCAAACTATAAATCTAATACAAGGAACTAATATAACTTTCCTAAAAACTAGACAAATCTCGTGTGCATCTTTTCCCAACTCCACAAATCTGTAAATGTTCAAACTTGGGTAAAGATATACAAGATCCATTTTATCTATAACCATATTACCCAATGTATAAAACCCATTGTCTCCTTTTATCAATCCTCAAAGACCACGTGAATACTAAGCTGCTTTCTTTATTGTTTCTGCTTCCCAACAGTACTCGCCTTTAAAACACTATGCATTGACCATGTTTATACCCAAAACTTCTTTGCCTTATATGAATCAACATACAACTGTGACCCAGGAATGGAACACTATACATGCAATGTCACTAGAGTATATAAAACTTTACCTACTCCTTTGCAAACTCAGAAGGAAAAGTCATAGAAAATACAAACCATCAGGTTCATAACTCTACTTCTTTCACCATTGCTCTTTGATCTTTTACTCTTGGTTGTTCGACACACATACAACACGCAAACATTACACCATCACATTTATCATAAACCCTAAATCCCAAGAAAACCCTAATTAGGTTTCTTTGTTTTTTTTCGTTCTCCCTATTAGTCGACCACATTAAGGAAGCAAGTGAAAGTGAGGGTTTGGGGTTTGAAATTCCAATTTTTTTAAAAATAAAGGGGTACAATTAGCCACGACTAGTTATTTGTTTGGGGCGTTCGGTTTTGTATACGTAAGTGGTAACAGTTGTGCGCGCATCATCTCAGTTGGGTCAAGTTCTATACGCGTTCATCCCTACGTTTTATGTGAGCAATCACTCTCATTTATTTATCTACTATATGCTATTCTTGTGTCCATGATATGTGCTTGAAATCTATTAAGAAACAAAACCCATTTTAGTACCTACTGAGGTATAACGAAATAACGAGTGAAACCCCATAAAACTGTGAAGTGACTAATGAAACATGGGCCATGGTTATGCGAGGGTAATAGGTCTAGCATGTCAACCATTTATAGATTAGACTCGTTGGTTAGATAAAAGGAAAACGCATATGTTATCTTATCGTGAAACGCATCCCACACCAGTGACTTTGAGTAGACCCTTTGACCACTAGAAGTAGAGTATATAATCAAACCTCGTTCATTTCGTAAATAGGACATGGGACTTGCCCCTGGAATTACTAGTTTTTGTCAAGTATTAACGAAGTTAGAGAGTCCTAAAGTTGCACGATAAAAACTGCCATGTTAACTGTTTCGAGGCAGTCTGATGAGGCATTTTTCTCAGGTTATTTCGACACACTTACCTACTGTTAAAATGAACCAAAGGCTGCTATATGAAGTCTAGTATACCCTCTGTAAATAGGAAGAAAGATTAGCCCTTTTCGTTTGGAAACGAGCTCGCAAATTGTGTCTGAATATGGAGTGCAAGTTTTTATAAATCTATGCTTACATTCGTTTTTGGACCTAGATAACGACCCATATGTCTTTACCTATACAAGATGAATTATAGTCGACCTGGCCTAGTTTACAAAGGTGTTTTTATCTCGTTCTAATGTTGAGAAACGAAGTCGCAAACTGAGATCAAAATATGTTGCGCACTTGACCAAAATGTGCTTGTTTCTGTGTTTGAAACCTAGTCGCGACACACACCTCGTTAGCCCCATTTTGACCCATTAAATGACCTCGTTGGACAAAACTTAAAAGACGAGAGTTGTAGACGACCTGACCAATTTTTAAAAACCTACTTTTAGTTTGTAACTTCACCAAGTATCAAGCCTAGAATTTAATCCTAAAACTCTACGTTTTCTTTTCTTTTTTTTTTCTTGTCGCCTAAATTTTTGAAAAAGAAAAGTTGTTCTTTAACATTTTTTACTTGTTGTGGTTTTTTTTTTTTCATTACATTCGCTTAATTAATTTGACACCGTTTAGGACCAAACAAGAGTCGCCTAAGCTAACTTTCCTAAAGTTATAGTGGACATAGTTTCCATAAAGTCATGATATCATAAAATTAGTGATTATACTTTAGATCCATATTAAACCAATAAAGTTGACCACTTAACATAAAAAAATTTATCTTTCTCAAACATCAATTATTAGATGAGCTCAAGCACATACTAGGAACGAGATTGCCTATACTTGATTTTATATTTTCTCCTTAGTAAATATGTATTATTTTTACTTAGGTTGCGGGTAAAGTCTCTTACATCGTTTTTCCTGCCACTACCTCGTTATCCTTTATCATTGCTTGAGGTGAGTTTATAGTCCCCATATTACACTTTTAATCATTTATCAAATCTCAGGGATGAGATCATGTTTGTTTTACAAAATGGATGTAAGTACATTTTAAATTCAAATATTACGAGTTTGCCTAAGTAGCTATAACCCACTATGACCATCATCATGAACTGTTAATTACTGGATTGTAAGCGCGAATGTTATGAATATATCTATTTGGGAATTAACATCCCCGTTCGGGCAAGTAGCACTTGCTAGTTTACCGGTTGGCCAGAAACAAAAAATGTATACCATTTCGGACTCAAAGATGTTACGGGTTGAACATCTACATTGGGCACCTTCATTAATATGTATTTGATATACCTACATTGTTTAGCTTTAGTGTCATGAGCTTAGTGCATATCGTAATATATTTTGTGATATTGTATTCGTTGCTTTATTACAGGGAAATCTTGTTATCTGCTTCATTTAATTTATAAACCTATAAATTCACCAACATTATTGTTGACAGTTTAAACATGCTTTCTCAGGTCAATAAGATGCAAGTCATGGGTATATTGGATGGTCATCTTTTAAAGTCATATCGCTATAAAGATTTACGTGCATTACATTTTGGGATATTGTTATGTTGTGAAATATTTACTTTTTCAAGTTGAACAAGTTAAGCCTATAGGCTTTTTTAACAAACAATTTATGAAATCCAATGTATTGTTTTTTAATATGATCTTTTAGAGAGTTCGTTTCTCATATCTTGTGCTATTGATCTATGAAGTAATACCCCCGGAACATCATATTCCGATGTGGCCCATTTTGGGGGTGTTACAGATTGGTATCAGAGCCAAGGTTATAGAGAACCAGGTCAAATGTTTTTACTTGGTCTATAACCATTTTTAAACATTGCGTCATTCAAAAGTTTTTCAAAGGGACGTACATGCAAACTAGTAGTGTTGCATCTAGTATACATGTTTACATGTCATGCATTATTTTAGCATTAGTTGATTATACTAAGTGCTTACATAGGTTATATACGTGTTAATATTACATTACGTATATTACTGCTGGTCTTATATAATATACTTATACAAGTTTATATTATGGTTACAGATTAGCCATGTCATCAAACAACGCATCGTCTGCAGTTACCTATACGTCCATATCCTCTGATTCGAATGGACCATCATGGGGTATTCCACTTGTGAATGCCGGCGAGCTTCTAGAGATGGACCCCTAGGAGGAGATTGCCTAACAAGGGCAGGCACCACTATTGTCACCTGCTTATGTACCTGACCTCATAGAGTTGGACGAGCATGTACCAGTATACGTTTTGGAGCCTAAGCACCCGGAGTATCATGTACTATCAGATGATGACATTCAGGTCGAGGATCAGTCTTATGCTGGTGACGCTTCACCGATTGCTGAGTCACCTGGATACATTGCTGACTCAGAGTTGATGGAGAAGGATTCTATTGATTATCCAGATGAGCCTAAGGATGACGATGAGGATCCGAAGGAGGATCTCGAGGAGGACCATACTAACTACCCTGTTGATAGAGAGGATGGTGATGATGAGCCATCCGCTGATGACGACGATGATGATGATACTGATGATGAAGACGAGGAGCCCACTGAGGACGAGGAGGAGGAGCACCTAGCTCCAGGCTTGTCCCTTTTGCCTGTTACTGTTGTTGATATATTCCTACAGCTGGGGATACAGAGGCATTTGAGACTGATAAGTCTGCACCTACACTTAGATCACCTCAGACTAGGGTCCCTTTTTCTCAGACACGTCTCCGTAGGGCACGGAAGACTGTCAGACTTGAGCTATCTATGTCAGCATCCATGAAGGCACGCATTGCTGATCATGTTGCCACACCTATACCACCCACCAGCCTTGCCTATGACCAGGCACCACTAGGTCATAGGGAAGCCATGATCCATATGAGAGATGACATCCCCAAGGAAGGCATGCCACCTCAGAGGAGATTTGTACTTACTGCTCCCCCACCTGGGTGTGACGTAGCAGAGAGTTCTGCTGCTGCCGCTGCTAGACCACCTAGAGGTCAGTATGATTTGGTTGATACTGTTAACGCAAGACACGGTTTGATTCGTAGTCCTGGTCATGATGCCCGGACTATTGATAGAGCTGCTGACAGAGTAGAGGATGTTGGTTATGTTAGAGCTTTATAGGCTTCTGAGCATAGGATGATGACTTCCATTGAAGAAGTCAACTTGAGGGTCAGCTACCAGGCGCAGGTTCGCAGGTGAGAGAGTGAGGATTTCTATACACAGCTGCATGATGCTCGAACTAACTGCAGAGACATTAGACTCGAGATTGATGTAGTGAGAGGCCAGAGGACTGCTTACGAGACAGAGTTGCATAAGGTACGCCAGGCTTACCTTAGTTCCGAGGCTCAAAACAGGGCATTATTGGCGCGACTTTAGACACTGGAGACTCACATGAGTCGTATGGAGTGGCAGCGCCAGAGAGCTGAGGATGATGCAATCAGACAGATGATGCGTATCCATGTACTAGAGGCTAGAGCTCAGATTGATACGGTGGAGGACACTGGCAGTAGCTGTTAGTTGTACTTTTCATTTCTAGCTATCTTGTATAGTCTATTAAGTTTTATGGGTAACTCCCAGCTAATAGACTCTAGGACGTATTTTCATTTTCTGTACTAGATCATTAGTGGTAATTTTGTATCCAAACAAATCATGTACGATTCGACATTATGTTATGAAATGTTGATGTATTATGTTATGGTTGATTTCATTTTATTCATTCTCTATTGTATTGTGGTGTAATTATTATTATCATATCTATTTGTATCGACATTGTAATTATATCTCACGTATATTGTATTCTTGTGATTAGTATAATCATGCTTGTAACAAGACAAGGAGCAAACGACGCCATGACTCCAGAATCCATTCAAGCTATGATCGATCAGGAAATCCAAAGAAACTCTACCCATACTCAGGATGATGCAAGTCGCAGTTCGGGTGGAGGACTCAAAAGGCCTGTGCAACCTGCACGTGTCTGTTCCTACACCGATTTCATGAACTGCCAACCCTTAAACTTCAAGGGAACTAAAGGCATTGTTGGCCTGTCTCAATGGCTTGAAAAGATGGAATCAGTATTTCACATTAGCAGTTGTGCCATTGACAATCAAGTGAAGTTCTCTACTTGCACTCTGCTAGGTGCTGCACTAACCCGGTAGAATGGCCATGTGAGAAACTTAGGTCATGATGCTGCCTATGCTATGACTTAGGGAACTCTCAAGAAGAAGTTGACGAATAAATATTGTCCAAAAGGTGAAATCAAGAAACTTAAAATTGAACTATGGAATCTTAGGGTCAGGGGAAACGATGTTGCAGCCTATACGCAGCATTTCTAAGAACTAGCCTTGATGTGCACCAAATTTCTTGCTGATGAGACCGAAAAGGTTGACAAGTACATCAGTGGACTTCCTGATAACATTCATGGGAATGTCATGTTTGCAAGACCCAAAACTCTTGATGGTGCTATCGAGTTGGCTAACGACTTGATGGATCAGAAACTACACACTTATGCGGAAAGGCAGAATGACAACAAAAGGAAGGCTGATGATTCACCAAGAAACAATCAACAACCCCATAATAAGCAAAATGTAGCTAGGGCATACACTGCTGGCCCTGGTGAAAAGAAGGCTTATACAGGAAATCTACCTTTATGCACCAAGTGCAATTACCACCACACCGGGCAATGTGCACCCAAGTGTGGAAACTGCAAGAGGTATGGTCATGCTACCAATGATTGTCGGGTCAATACCAACAACAACAACAAGAAGAATCAAAAGACAGGAGCATGCTATGAATGTGGTAACACTGGACACATAAAGAAGAATTTCCCAAAATTAAAGAACCGTGGGAATGGCAACGGAAATGGCACAGCTCAAGGAAGAGCTTATGCTTTGGGAGGAAGAGATGCTAGCCCGAACTCTAACGTCATCACGCGTACGTTTCTTCTCAACAACCGTTATGCTACAATTTTGTTTGATACTGGTGCAGATAGGAGCTTTCTATCTACTACCTTTAGTGCCTTGATTAACATTACCCCCACTACATTAGAAAATCATTATGACGTAGAATTAGCCGATAGGAAAATCATAAGAGTTAACACCATAATTTGAGGTTGCACTCTAAACTTCATGAATCATCCTTTCAACATCGACTTGATTCTGGTCCCACTCGGTAGTTTTGACGTCATTATTAGGATGGACTGGTTAATAAAGTATCATGGTGTGATCATCTATGACGAGAAGATTGTACATGTTCCGTTCGGAAGAGAGATGTTAATTTTTCAAGGCAATAGGAACAACCAAATGAAAGAATCCCGACTAAATATCATTTCGTGCACTAAAGCACAAGAGTATTTGTCAAAGGGATGTGATGTATTTTTGGCACACATTACCATGAAGGAAGCCAAAGACAAGTCGGAGGGGAAGCAACTTGAGGACGTGCCGATTGTCAGAGACTTTCCTGAAGACTTGCTGAGTATTCCACCAGCTCGACAAGTAGAGTTCCAAATTGATTTGGTACCAGGTGCTGCACCTGTATCACGGGCGCCTTGTCGGTTGGCACCATTAGAAATAAAGGAACTGGCGGAACAACTTCAAGAACTATCCGATAAGGGATTTATAAGACCCAGCTCTTCACCCTAGGGAGCCCCGGTCTTGTTTGTCAAGAAGAAAGATGGCTCGTTTTGTATCTGCATCGATTATCGTAAACTAAACAAGTTAACAGTGAAGAACCGTTATCCACTTCCTAGAATTGATGACTTGTTTAATCAACTTCAAGGGTCGAGTGTCTACTCGCAAAATTGACATACGATCCAAGTTACCTTCAGTTGAGTGTTTCGCGATGAAGCATTCCCAAGACCGCGTTTAGGACGCATTATGGGCATTATGAATTTCAAGTAATGCCTTTTGGTTGACAACGCACCGGAGATTATTTATGACTAATGAATCGGTGTGTTACAAACCTTATTTGGATTTAGTTTGTGATTGTCTTTTATCGACGATATACTAATTTATTCAATGAAATAGGATGAGATATGAAGAGCATCTCAAATTTATTTTGGAGTTGCTTTAATGAACAGAGGATTTGTACGCAAAATTTTCCAAGTGTGAATTTTGGATTCCAAAAGTACAGTTTCTCGGACATGTGATTGATAGCAAAGGCATTCATGTAGATCCTTCAAAGATCGAGTCAATTAAAGATTGGGCATCTCCTAAGAGTCCAACAGAGACCCGCCAATTTTTAGGACTTGCCGATTATTACAGAAGATTCATTGAAGGCTTTTCCAAAATCGCAAAGTCAATGACTAAGCTGACTCAGAAGAATGTAAAGTTTGACTGGGGAGAAAAGGAGGAAGCCGCATTTCAATTTATAAACAAAAGCTATGTAGCGCACCCATTTTGGCCTTGCCTAAAGGATCAGAAAACTTCATTGTTTATGGCGATGCGTCGCATAAGGTTTGGGTTAGTGATTATGCAAAACGAGAGTAGTTATAGAATATGCTTCTCGATCAATGAAGATTATGAGAAAAAAGTACTCAACTAGTGATCTGGATGTTGATGCTGTAGTGTTCGCTCTTTAGATGTGGAGAATTTACTGTATATCGGATCTAGTGCAACGTATTTACAGGACATTTAGTGTTTATAATTTTTACTTGACACTTTTAAGAGTTGATCATATGAGTACATACGACGAGGCTTAGAGCTTCTTAGTGACTACGATTGTGAAATCCGCTACCACCCAGGGAAGGCGAACGTAGTTGCTGATGCATTAAGCAGAAAAGAAAGGGTTAAACCTTTAATGGTCCGAGCCTTAGTCATGACTATTGGCTTAAACCTTCCTAAACAAATTCTAGAAGCTCAAATCAAAGCATTAAAACTTGAAAACCTCACTGCTGAAGATGTTGGAGGTATGCTCCGATAAGACCTTACAAAGGAAAGATTGAAACCCCGTGCGGACGGAACTTTATGTTTAAACAACAGGAGTTGGTTACCGTGTTATGGCGACTTAAGGACTCTAGTCATGCACGAGTCTCATAAGTCAAAATATTCCATTCATCCGGGTTCTGACAAGATGTATCAAGACTTGAGGCAGTTGTATTGGTGGCCTAACATGAAGGCGGATATTGCCACTTATGTTAGCAAGTGTCTGACTTGTTCTAAAGTCAAGGTAGAGCATCAAAAACCTTCTGGTTTGCTACTCTAACCAGAGACTTCTTGAATGACTGTGGGAGAAATCCAATGGATTTCGTCACTAAACTCCTATGACGACAAACGTTTATGATACCATTTGGTGATTCGGTTCGACCGTATTACAAAATCTGATTCACTTCCTACCATGAGGAAACAGCCCCCATGGAGACGGTTAATGAAGCTTTACATGAGGAGGTGTCACCCGTCATGGTATGCTGTTGTTATCGTCTCCACTGATCGTGATCGACAGGATTTACATCACTATTTAGAAGCAATATAAGGCTTTGGGAACTCGATTGGACATGTCCAGGGCTATCATCGGAACTGTCGGTCAAAGTGAAAGGCCATCCAAACTTGGAAAGTCATGTTAGCGCTTGCGTGTTAGATTTTGCAAAGAGTTGGGATAGATACTTACCGTTAGTGGAATTCTCTTACAACAATAGTTACCATACCAGCATAAAGGTTGCACCATTCGAGGCATTGTATGGGCGAAAATGTCGATCACCTGTGTATTGGGAGAAGTTGGAGATGCTCAGCTCACTGATCCTACAATAATTCTTGAAACCACTAAGAAGATTGTCCAAATCAAAATCAGAATCCAAGCTGCTCGTGACCGACAGAAGAGCTATGCTAACATTAAACGTAAACCGTGGAGTTTCAAGTTGGCGACAGAGTCATGTTAAAAGTTTCACCTTAGAAAGGGGTTGTGCGTTTTAGCAAACGGGGGAAGTTAAACCCTAGGTATGTCGGCCCTTCCAAGGTGATCGAAAGAGTCGGAACTGTTGCCTATAAACTTGAGCTACCACCACAATTAAGCCGAGTTCATAACACGTTCCACGTGTTAAATCTGAAGAAGTGTCTGTCCGGTGAATCACTTGTGATTCCGTTGGAAGAACTACGTATTGATGACAAACTCCACTTTGTGGAAGAGCCGGTAGAAGTTATGGATCGTGAAATCAAAAAAAATGAGGAGAAGTCACATTCCCATTATTAAGGTTTGATGGAACTCTAACGAGTCTAGTTTACCTGGGATCCGTGAGGAACTAATTCAAGCAGAAGATACCCACTTTCTTCACAAGACCGCCACCGTCGTCAAGTGCCGCCGTTCTTTAAGCCTTGAGGCACATGCTCATTTAATCAGGGGGAAGACTATAACACCCCGTGTTTTCAGGTCATGTTACGACTTCAAGTGTTCCATTATTTATATATTTTATTTGTTGGGCTTTTTCACGGTTGCCTTTAACATCAAATTCTTAGCAAGTTACTACATATAAACTTCCATACCCAGTTCTATACTCATACGTACTGATATATTTATAAATTTCTAATAATGTGATTAGTTCTACGCTAAATTAAAGAAATATTTATAAATTTCTCTACACCTTAACTAACCAAAAACGAATGCATTCTATTCTTTTTCCTTTCACCATAACTTAGGATTAAATTACGATAAGTAAACAAAAACGAGTTTTATATTTATTCCATTGTCTTCAAATAATTCATACAACAAAATTTCTCAAACCATAAATCTAATACAAGGAACTAATATAACTTTCCTAAAAACTAGACAAATCTCGTGTACATCTTTTCCCAACTCCACAAATCTGTAAATTTTCAAACTTGGGTAAAGATATACAAGATCCATTCTATCTATAACCCTATTACTCAATGTATAAAACCCATTGTCTCCTTTTATCAATCCTTAAAGACCACGTAAATACTAAGCTGCTTTCTTTATTGTTTCTACTTCTCACGCAAACCAACAGTACTCACCTTTAAAACATTATGCATTGACCATGTTTAAACCCAAAAATTCTTTGCCTTATATGAATCAACATACAACCGTGACCCAGGAATGGAGCACTATACATGCAATGTCACTTGAGTATATAAAACTTTACCTACTCCTTTGCAAACTCGGAAGGAAAAATCATAGAAAATACAAACCATCAGGTTCATAACTCTATTTCTTTCACCATTGTTCTTTGATCTTTTACTCTTGGCTGTTCGAAACACATACAACACGCAAACATTACACCATCACATTTATCATAAACCTTAATTCCCAAGAAAACCCTAATTAGGTTTCTTTGTTTTTTTTCGTTCTCCCTATTAGCCGACCACATTAAGGAAGCAAGTAAAAGTGCGGGTGGTGATCATAAGGGGTGCAAGTAGCCACGACTAGTTATTTTTTTAGAGCGTTCGGTTTTGTATACGTGAGTGGTAACAGTTGTGAGTGCATCATCTCAGTTAGGTCAATTTCTATACGCGTTCATCCCTACGTTTTCTGTGAGCAATCACTCTCATTTATTTATCTACTATATGCTATTCTTGTGTCCATGATTCCCAAAAGTAGTGTTTGACGTCTTGAAAAACTTTCTTTTCTGCTGAGACGAATGACATTCCTTTGATCACAAAATTCCCCGCGTGGGTAGGTTTGAAAAATCGGCAAACCACGGGGAATTATCATCACCACGAAAGGTAACCATCCCAAGTGTCTCGAGAGGAAATGTTTCCGTAATTTCCTTTTTCTCGAGTTTACTTTGATGGGGATTTTCAAGTCTGGAAAGGTGGTCTGCGGCGAGATTTTCTGCTCCTTTTTTATCACGGATAACGACATCAAATTCTTGGAGCAGCAAATCCACGGAGGCAACTTGGCTTAGCATCTTGCTTAGCAAGCAGGTACTTGAGAGCCGAATGGTCCGTATACACTATGCTTTTGGACAAGACAAGATATGGCCGGAATTTCTCGAAAGCATACACTACGGCAAGTAATTCCTTTTCCGTTGTAGTGTAATGTGCTTGAGCCTCGGTCATAGTTTTGCTTGCATAGTGTATCGGCTGGAAGTAATTGAGCTTACGTGCACGAGGACTGCCACAACATCAAAATCACTTGCATCACACATGATTTCAAAGGGCAAGTCCCAATCGGGAGCAACTAGAATTGGAGCCTGGGTTAACTTCATCTTAAGGGTTTCAAATGCTTTGATGCATTCCTTCGAGAAGATAAACGGAGTTTCTTTTTCAAGGAGGTGGGTCATAGGCCGGGCGATTTTGGAAAAATCCTGAATAAATCATCGGTAGAATCCGGCGTGCCAAGAAAAAACTGCGATACCCTTCACGGTAGTGGATGAGGCAATTTTGTAATGACATCAACTTTTGATTTATCAACCTCAATTCTTGATTTAGAAATTTATGGCCAAGGGACTATGCTTTCCATTGACCATAAAGTGGCATTTTTCCCAATTTAGCACAAGATTGGTGTCTTCACACCTTTGGAGCATTTTGTCTAAAATGGGAAAGGCAAGAGGAGAAAGAATCACCGAAACCAAGAAATCATCCATGAAGACTTCCATGGTTTTCTCATCATATCGTGAAAGATTGCAACCATACACCTTTGGAACGTGCCCGGTGCATTGCATAACCCAAAAGGCATGCGACGATAGGCAAATGTCCCGTAAGGGCAGGTGAAGGTAGTCTTCTCTTGATCAAGTGGGTCAATTGGGATCTGAAAGTAGCCAGAGAATCCGTCCAAAAAGCAATAGTATTTTTCGGCTAATCTTTCAAGCATTTTGATCCATGAATGGTAAAGGGAAAATGGTCTTTACGAGGTTGCATCATGAGTTTTTGGTAATAGATGCAAACTTTCCTACCGTAACCAACCTAGTGGTTTTAATTCGTTTCTTCATTTTTCACCACGGTTATGCCTCCCTTCTTAGGGACACAATGAACCGGGCTTACCCAGGGACTGTCAGAGATAGGGTAAATTAACCCTGCATCAAGAAGTTTGATAACTTCTTGCTTAATAACCTCATGGATTTTGGGGTTAACTCTTCTCTGATGTTGAACTACGGGTTTGCCATTTTCCTCCATCAAAATCTTATGGGTGCAAAAATGTGGTTTATCCCTTAATATCAGAAATCTTCCAAGCTATGGCATGTTTGTGTGACTTAAGAACCTTGATCAGGGCGGTTTTATCCTCATCTTTTAAGTTTTTAGCGATTATGACGGGTAATTTGTCATCACCCTCCAAAAACGCATACTCAAGATGGGATGGTAAGTCTTTGAGTTCAAGGTCGGGAGGATCTTCACATGAAGATTTGACCTTTTCAGGCACATTAATTTCACAAACTGGTGATGGAGGGAGATTGGGTCTTATGATCACACATTAAACAATTTCCTTAAGGTAAGCAGTATGTCCATCAGAATATGGATGCCTTTGAACACCCGGTTTCGACATCCATCATGTTCAGAATTCATCGATTCTCTTCCATTAGAAAATCACTTCCTCCGAAGGGAGTGAAAGATGGAGAGCAAGAATCGATCGTAAGTCAGAAGTAGAAGTGGGATTGCCACTTTATAAGAAAATTTCAAGTACTCTTGAACATATTCTTCACAAGCAATGTCAATAACATGACTCGGTTAACCGATTCAATGATATTGTATGGAAATATTAGTATTCAACAACTTTGAAGGTCTCGGATTAGTCTTCGTGCTAAGGGTCATTTGTTCACCGTGAACATCTATCAAGGCACGTGCGTCCTCAAGAAAGGTCTTCCTAAGCTTTAGGGAGCTCATAAACCCGAGGATCGGCAACGTAATCAACGACCACAAAATCGGCAGGAAAGAAGAACGTTCCAACTTTCACGAAAACATCCTCGGCGATGCCGGTGGGAGTAGAAATCGTTCGGTCGGCAAGTTCAATAAATCATTCGGGTATTTGGTCAAATGCTGGGAGGACTTAAGTTCTTTCAATGGAGGAGAGGCATTAGGTTGATGCTTGCATCGAGATTCGGCCAAGGCTTAAGCATTCATTCATCCTGGAACATCACTCGCGTATATGAATTTTACCGGGGTCTCCTAGTTTCTCGAGAAACTTTTTTAGGATAACCGCCGAGCAATTCTCGTTTACCGGTGTCTTTGTCAACTCAATCATCTTATCCTTGTCATTGAGGAGCTTTCTAAACATTGGTGCAAATTTGGGCATGTGTAGGAGAGCGTCCGCGAAACTTAGCTCGAAATGGAGATTCCAAAAAATCTCCATAAATTTTGAAGCTAGAAGATCGTCTTTTTCACGGAGCTTTTCTTTGTTGGCCCTTGAAGGATATGGCAAGGTTGGTTTAGTTTTTGAAGCAACAACGGGCTCACCAATTTGGTCATTAGTTTGGACCACTGGAGGTTGGATGTTTTCGGTGCTTGGTTGCACCGTATCCTTTGTCACCTCGGGTTCATTTTCCTTCTCTTTAGGAGGAGATGAAATTTAATGGTCATTATAGGAACACGCTTCGGGTAGTGATTCGCTTTCATACTTTTGGGGTTTGCAATGTGTTGCTTGGAAGAGAACCCGAACCCAAAGTAGAAGCGGTATTACTATTTACGAAGTCCGTTATATTTGCCATTTGATTTTGCATATTTTACATAACCGCGTCATTAGCTTTGACGTAGTTATCAAAATTGGGCTTAGACACACCTGGTGCTGGTGGAACTGGAGCTTGGTAAGCTGGAGCTTGAAAAGTTGGGGGTTGATTAATCTGGGGTTGGTAAACTTGTCCTTGATTGAAATTATTACCCCGATTTTGGTTAATATTGTTCCCCCGATTTTGGTTGAAATTGATCCCCCGATTTTGGTTATTTTGATGGTGTTGCATAGGAGGAAAACCGGGAGGTCGAATTTGGTTTGCGACCATCTGAGGTCGATAACTGGCATTCCCTTGGTTGTAGTTAACTGCGGCGGCTTGTGAACGTAATCTTGGATATTGTCACGATAAATGTTGCCATTGGTGGCTGGACAATTTTGGTAAGAATGACCACCCCCGCAAGTTACACAACTTTGCTCCACCGCTTTTACGGGAGCGGGAGCTGGAGTTTGGTTTTTCTTATCGAGAATCAATGCTACATATCTTTTAGCTCAGCAACATCGGATGAAACTGCTGGGGTAGAAGAGCTGGTACTCACTTTTGAAACAATGGCCTTGCTTCGTGATTGATGAACTTTGGACTTGCTCTCGATGATTTTTGGATGGGGTAGAAGTGCTCGTACTCACTTTGGTAAAAATGGCTTGCTTCGTGATTGACGAAACTTTGACTTGCTCTCGTTGATTTTTAGGCGCGGGGGGGGAATTCTCGAGGCATTTTATCAGAAAGTTAACCGCAGCGGTGTTTCAATGATTCTTGATCATTCGGAATTTAGGGCATTTTAGATGTATCGAGTTGATGCAATTTGAAAACCCATTATGCGGGCATCCCCTAAGACAGATCATTGAATAGGGTCCCATGCCCTCGTAAAACGTTTCATCAATTTTTATAGAAATCTGATGATTTTCTTTCAAGATTTGTGTTTTCGAGGGAGGAAGAATTTTGTTTATGAATTTCGAAACAATCATCCATGTAAGAATCGAGAGGGGTTCTTTATCAGTCAAAACTGGGCGGCTCCCTCGAAGGGAAACTGGGAAAGCAAAGCTTAACCGAGTACTCGGACTTTCGGGAACTTCATCGTAGAAGTGATCTTGTTGAAATATTGGATGTGAGCATGTGGGTTTCTTTATATGTCAAAAAAATTGCTTGTTTTGACAAGATTAAGCAGACCATGCTTGATTCAAAGTTGTTCGCGGTGATTTGGGAACACGATCGCATCCTCGTAACTTCGGTGGTGCTTCGAGTAAATGCGCCATTGTACGATTATCGGTCATCGTAACTATGGTGATTGAAGTTTTCTTGATTGTTCATTTGGTTTGGTGATTCAACAGAAGTTTGTCGGACTTGTTGTTGTCGACGTTTACGGGCTTGAGAACGAGTGCGCATGCACAAAATAGAAATATAAAAAGAAAATTTACACTAATTTTTTTTTGGTTTTTTCAATGATTTATTCACAATGTATTTTAACGGACAATGAGGTAGGACAACTTCAACCAAATAATCTACTTACTTCACGGTAGCTCTCAAAAAGATAAACGCACAGGTGAGCGGAGGAGTAGGAATAGCACGAAGCTTATTTCTCCTTTCGGGTCGTAGTTCCTCGGAACAACCCTCCTTATACCCACTTTTTAGTTTGTTAATCAAATCGAGGTGAGCCGTACGTCGTAAGAGACACAAATGGCAAGTTTTTAAATCTTTTGTTCGATTTGGGAACCAACAAGTTCACCGGAATTTATTATGATAATACTTTAGTGAAAGTATTATATGATTGATGAATTTTATTTCTTGATTAAGACAATGCTTTTATATTTTTGGTTTTTCTTGTTTTATAGATATATATACCAAAAAGAAATGAAAAATATTTTTGTATTTTTATAAAAATAAAATAGATATTCACAAATTCAAACACAATTTGTCAAACGTTACGAAATTCGTTTCACAGCCTCCCCGGCAGCGGCGCCAAAAATTGATTCGTTCAATAATATATAGGCAAACACTCAACCAATTACCTTTAGCCAAGGATTGGTCAAGAGTTCACAAATTAAAATATATATGTCCGGAAGTATGATTCCCGGGTCGTTATGTCCCAACGAGGCTTGAATGGAAAATCGAATGACGGATTGATGATCGATGTTTGAATGGAAAAAGGGTTTGGATTTTATTTTTCTAATTAAATTGCAAAAACGATTAAATAAAACCTAAAAACGAAAGCTAGAACAATATTAATCTAAAACTTAGACGAAAATGTAAAAACGCGAGGGCTAAAAACCTAAATTTTGCAATTTAAACCCTAGAACAATTTTTAAAGCTAAAATAGATTCTACGTGACTAAAAACGAAGTTTAAAAAAACTAGACTAAAAACGGAGTTCGTTTGGACCAAAAACGAGTCAAATCAAAAACGGGAACGAATCTCGTTCTTTAAAAAATGAAACTTTGCAAAAATGACCCTACATATGTAAATTTATTTTTCCTAGAAAATATACAATAAAAGAAAATTTTTAAAAAAAGATTTGTATTTTTCTGATTATTATTTTATTTTTTATGAATTTTTTAAGTTTTTAATGAAAATAAATTATAAAAAATACTAAACGTGTATAAAAAAATCTGGAAAAATCACATAAAATAGCTTAAAGTATGACAATCCTAAGAAAATTAAGAAAAACCACACAGCTTATTGGATAAGCTGCGAAATAAGCCCTAACAGCTTATAAGGCTTAATGGCCAAATTGTGTTTATAAACAAACTGGCCCAAGGGTCTAACAGAAAAGACCCAAGGGCGCAGTTGGTAGTGTGTGTGTGTTTAAGAGGTTGAGGCTTGTTGAGGTCGGGGGTTCGAGCCCTAGCTCACCCCTGACTTCCAAGCTTCCCTTTTTATTTTTATTTTCAAAATTTTTTTTACAAACTTAAAAAGCACATAAGAATAAGCATTTTTCTCAACTATGACTTTTTATGAAAAGCAATAAATAAGCTGGAAACAGCTTAAACAAACAGACAGATAGCTTATGATGACAAAGGGCTTAAGAGCTTTTCTTTTTGGCTTTTTAAGGCAGTTTAAGCTTAAGTAAAAGGAAAATAAGCACGAACACAAAGAAAGGGACAGGCAATAAGCATGTAATATCAATTGAAAACAAATAAGCACCACAAAATAAGCCAAAAAGTGCTTATGAATTCAGCAGTGCTAACTTTTAAGTTAGCACTGCTTTGCTTTCTAAAAACTCAATAAGCACTTAAAAAGCACAAATGAGCTATCACAGGCATAAGCCTAAAGCTAATAAGCAATTCTAAGCAAAAATAAAGAAAATCTAATGAGCCATAAGCTCATATAAGCTAATAAGCACTTAAGCTAAAGATGGTTACAAAACAGACAATGAAGGCACATTTTGGCTTATAAATAAGCACTCAAAAGGGGGTCCTAAGCTTAAAGCTTGCAGGGTCTTAAAGATTAGCTTATATTATTCCTAAAAGTGCAAAAAGATTAAAGTTTTAGTCATAAATAAGCCAAGAAAAAGGTGTGCCAATTGGCTGTTTTGCACCAGGGCAAAAACAAAGCCAAACAGCCCTTAGAGGCACTTTGGGGCTAAATTTTAAGCTAGCTAATGAAAATTAAAAGCAAAAATAAGTTAAAACAGATATAGCATACATACTAATGAGCTTATTCTTTCATTTTCAGAACCTAGTACTGTATGTAGCTTATCTAACTTTTAGCTTAAAAAGTGACTTCTAAAACTGTGAGGTTACTATGACAGAGCAATCGCTAAACCAAAACCACAAATGCAGGCACTCTTAGCCTATAGCTAATGCATGATAATACTCAAAATGAACTTGAAATTGAGGTTTTAAAGCTATCTAAAGTTAATTAACAAAATAAGCAAATTTATCACTCTAAATTAACACAGTTTTGACAACTAGCTATAAAAATCTTAACTAATGAAGTTCTAACTATAAAAACTTGTGAAAACTGATTGTTATACCTTAATTTAGCTTATAGAAACTGGATTGGTGACTCAACCCACAGCATTACCCAAATTTACCCATTTTCACCCTTATCCCAAACACCCCTTTATTTTCTGAATTTGCTTTATGAGGGCTGAATTGGGTGATTTAGGCCAAGGGTCTCAAGGACAGAAGATCACACATTAATAATAAGCTCAAATAAGCATATTCAAATAAGAAATAAGCACTAATAAGCTGAAAAATAAGCAACTGCAGAAAATTAGCTTAAATTGAAGGAAAAAGGGCTTACCAAAGCCTTAGCTCTAAACAAGGCTACTACTGCTCATTAGAGCTTAATCAACAAAGCTCTAGCTTGTGTTTAACAAGCTAGTGAGTCCATAAGCCCATCCATATCCGGCTTATCATCCATAAAATAAGCTGTGGTGTTTTGGGTGATTTTTTTTTGTGACTTTTCTTGTTATTACTTAACTTTTTTTTGGGTTGATTAATAAAAACAGCTTATAAATAAGCTTTAAGTGAGAGCTTATTAACACAATTCAACAACTTAGAATTTGGAATTTTGGCAATTGCTTTTTTTTTTAACTTAAAAACCTCAAATCTTCATTAAACTTTTAAAAAAAAAGAGTACAATGCTGAAACTAAGTTACAATAAGCTGAATATGACTTAAAAATGATAAGTAAACTAAAATTAAGCTAAGTTATACTAAGATGTTGTACAATGCTACATTGGGGTCCTATTTATAGCCGAAATTCTTCTCTCTTGGTCTTGCAGTTGTGCTTTCTTTGTGAGGGCTTCTAGAGTTGTTTTAGTTGTGTGAGAGCTTAGAAAAAGCTAATCTTGGCCCTTGAATCTTCATGTGCTTCTTTTTGAGTCAATCATAGCCACCGAAACCCTTTGAAAATGGTGAAGGATTGCCAGCTTGGCACTTATACAGCTGGGGTAAGTTAGTGGGTTAGGGATGAAGTCTTTACCCACTAGTTAATTTGTGTTGCAGGGTAAATCAAAGTGAAGAAACCCGTGACTTTGTGTTGGGTAAATTTGGCGGGAAAATGTGTTATAAACAAGACAGGGAAAGGTTTGGGCTTTTGGCAACATAAGTCCCTCATGGATGTATTTGGTCTTGCAAAATTCGTCCTTGTGGTTTTATAAGTTTTGGCAAATGGCAGAAGTAACCCCTCATCCTTATGACTTGTATTGCAGAATTAGTCCTTGTTTAATACTAGTATGGGGGTTTGGCAGTTTTGCCCCCTCTACTTGTATTTTACATGAATTGCAAATTCAGTCCTTGTCTTTATTCTTCTAGTAATATAACTTTGGGAATTGGTAAATTAAGTCCCTAAAGTTATATTTTTTTTTATAATAGCAAAAACAGCCCTTCTTTAATTCCCTTGTAATATAACCTTTGGGCGATTTGCGGCCAGTCCCTACAGTTATATTCTTTTCTGATCCAGCTTCTCGGATTTGACTTGACTTTGTTGGGGTTGACTTTCTGCCTTTTGACTGTTGACTCGGTCGGTTGCCTTTTTGACCTTGGTTGACTTTTTGGCTTTGCTATATGGCTTCGATTTGGCTTTCCGTCTTTTCACACTTTTCCATCAGTGCTTAGTTTTTGAACGTTTTTGGCTTTTGTTTTTTTCGTCCTTTTCTGAATATCTGTTTCCTGCACAATACAAATACAAAACAAACATATATTTGGCAGTTTTTGTCTGTTTTTGGTCATTTAAGTCCGTTTTTAATGGAAAAAGATATGTGTAATTAAGCACATACCAGCCTTTTATTGGTGCAGTAACATATGAAGTTCTAACATATAAAGCTGTCATATAAAGCTGCTAATGAAGTTAGAAGTGTGCTTCGTGAGGCATCTACGAGCATAAGCTTCTCCAAAACCCGAGTGATGGATGTTGAATCTGATGATGGCGGGGATGATGATTGGACTCAGTCTTTTGAAAGATGTTAGATGTGACCTCTCGACTGTTGCTGTCAATTGCGTATTTTCTACGTGTCCTGTTTATATGATTATGTTGCTAAAGACTCTTTAGCAAAAAGCAACAACTTTAGATAATTAGGTCCTTAAAGTAAATAGTATATCGTTTGACATTGGAAATTGTCTATTTAAGTCGCAAAACATGTTTGGTTGCAATATTGACCAGTTTACTTAGAAATGGGTGATATGGTTATGCTTTAACAAAACGATAGCTAAAAAGGAAATGTGTCAAAAATAAAAAGAAACCAACAATTTCTTTTACCAAAGATAAGATAACGGTGGTAAAATAAAACAATGAAAAATCGAAAGTAAAATCCAACCATTATAGATGTTAGAGCACTCGGTGTAGTAACGCCGGCAACGGCGTTGGCCGGCGTTGTCCGGCGTTACTACACCCCACCAACGCGTTGTCCAAAGGCGTTGGGCTCGGCGTTGGCCGGCCAACGCGCGTTGGGGTGTTTTAAAAAAAATTCATTTTACTCCCCTAACGGCTAGAATTTAAATTTTACACTTTCCCCCCAATTTTGAAATGTTTCATTTTAGCCCCTAACGGCTAGTATTTATAAAAAAAAAATTAAATTTTTTTCATTTTACCCCCTAAAACGGTTGATTTTTTTTTTAAAAAAATTTTCATTTTACCCCCCTTACTCAACTCACTATATATACAACACATTACCAAATACAAAATCACATACAAATTCACCACTCTTTAAATACAAACATAC
>BQNB010120425.1:10000-20635 GCA_026074375.1 Tanacetum coccineum | reverse complement strand
ATCCCTCTGCCCCTAGCATCTTTGACACCACACCTGAGGATGTAGAAGGGAACCCTCTCTATGACAGGTTTGACAAAGTTGTTGGAATGCATGTTGTTCCTCCACCTATAATAGGAACATTCATGCCTCCTTCCAACAGGCCTGACCTTGATGATACACAGTTTACCTATGGTTCAAAGTCTAATATTTCATTTGAAACTAATTCTGTATCTAATGACTTTGTCTCTTATGATAACAGTGACAAGTCCTCAGACTCAGAGACCACTGACTTTGCATCCTGTGTTTCAAGTGTCAAGTCCTCAAGCTCCAAGACCAATGAACCCTTAGCCTCTACCCCTAGTTCAGTTGACTTCAAAACAATGTCAGAGACTGCTGTCCAACAACCAAGTTCCACCAATGATGATTCTAGTTTTTCTTTTAAGGAGAATGTAAAACCTCCTAGACATCTATGTAATAAGAGTGGAATAAACAGTAGGAGTTTTTGTAAAAGAAAGTCTTTTGGTTCTAAGACATGTTTTGTTTGTGGTAGTAAATTTCATTTGATTAAAGATTGTGATTTTTATGAGAAACAGTTGGAATTGAATAATAAACCTATGTGGACTAATGTTGCAAACATTCCCTCATTTGTACCAAAAGCAGCATCTGTTCCTGCTGATAGTAGGAATAGACAAACATCTGTTCCTACTGATAGTAGGAATAGACAAACATATGTTCCTGCTGGTAGTAGAAATGAAGCAGCATCTGTTCCTGCTGATAGTAGGAATAGACAAACATCTGTTCCTGCTGGTAGTAGAAATGAACCAGCATCAGTTCCTACTGATAGTAGGAATAGACAAACATTTGTTCCTGCTGGTAGTAGGAATAGACCAACATCTGTTCCTGCTGGTAGACCATTTTCTGCTGGCTGGAAAAATAATGCTGCTCGACCTATGACCAGACCAACAAGCCATTATTTTCAACACTTTCGTAGGCCTGGATATTATAACCATCTGAATATGGATGAGGGAAGATGGGGAACTGCTGTTAAGCCCTCAGCAGGTTGTTCTTGGAGAATTCAAAGGCCAAATATGCAATGGGGATCCAAGAACAATGGTGGATCTCATCAATCTACATGGTTTAACTATTAAATGATCCACAAGGCAGGTCCAAGTCAGTAATGACTTGGGTCTCTCATGTATACTAATGTGTGTTGTATTGTGTATTATAGGAAAATCCTCATAAGAATAGAGATTTAGGAATTGTAGATAGTGGTTGTTCCAGAAGCATGACAGGAAATAAGGAGAAATTGGATGACTTTGTGAAGATTGTAGGAGGTACTGTGACTTTTGGAGGTGGAGATGGCAAAATCACTGGAAAAGGCACCATAAGGACTTCCAAATTGAACTTTGAAAATGTTTATTATGTGGAAGATCTTCAAAACTTTAACTTGTTCTCTGTATCACAAATTTGTGATACCAAGAACAAAGTCCTTTTTACTGATAAAGAGTGCCTAGTTCTCTCTAAGGAGTTCCAACTACCTGAGAATAGTCAGGTGGTTCTCAGAATTCCAAGAAGGCACAATCTCTACTGTTTCAATTTGTCTGACATCCATCCTGCAAGTGATGTCTCGAGTTTGCTGGCAAAAGCATCCTTAGAAGAGTCTACCAAATGGCATAGACGGATGGCTCATGTGAACTTCAAAAACATGAACAAGCTGGCTAAGCATGGATTAGTCAATGGGCTACCCTCCAAACTCTTCACCAATGAACACAACTGTGTTGCCTGCAACAAGGGAAAGCAACACAAGGCTTCTTACAAGGCCATCACTGCTGTGAGCACCATTTCTGCTCCTCTCCAGTTACTTCACATGGACCTTTTTGGTCCTACTTCCATCAGAAGCATTGATCACAAGTACTACTCCTTGGTGGTTACAGATGACTTTAGCAGGTTTACTTGGGTTTTCTTTTTGGGGACTAAGGATGAAACATATGGAATCCTTAAGGACTTTATTACTTTTATTGAAAACCAGTTAACTACAAAGGTTAAAGCCATAAGGTGTGACAATGGAACAGAAGCAGAATATGTTGCTGCTGCTAGCTGTTGTGGTCAGGTACTTTTGATTCAAAATCAAATGCTTGATTATGGGTTCAAATTTATGAACACCAAAATTTTTATTGATAATCAAAGTACCATTTGCATTGTTAAAAATCCGCTGACTCTAGTTACCTACCATGTTTTGGACAGAAGGCCGTTAGTACTGCTTGTTATGTTTTGAACAGGGTTCTACTAACTAAAACCCCATAACAAGGACACCTTGTGAAACTGTATGTCCTGGGAAAGTTTCACACATCGTCATCTTTAAATTTTGGGTTATCTTGTGACATTTACTTAACCCAATGACCACTTGGGAAATTTGAGGGAAAGTGAAAGAGGTTTTATAGTTCGGGTTTGCTGCTCTTAGTAGGCTTTATAGGGTCTACAATTTATCCAGCAAAAGTATAGAAGAAAACAAATTAATCTGAGGTTATCTTGAAGAGAAAAACCTAATGGGTAGGGTTTGGGTCATTGAGTTGGTTTTTTGACCTTGACTATTTGACTGATTCTTTGGATATACTCGTTTCAAAGCTAATCAACTGCAGATTCCCAAGAATAATAACATACATGCAGGTACTCCAGCTGATGCAGTTTCGGGAGTGTGTATGAACAAGTCATTAGTTGTCCTTCTTTTCCTTGTAATTCTTTTTTAGGTACAAGGTTTATGTCGCTTCTGACATGGTGATAAGCAGTTTCATATTATGTGAGAACTTGCTTAGGCTTCAAAAGCAAGAATATGAAGCTAATGCTATAGCTGAGAAGCATCTGAGTCAAGCTGATCTTGCAACCAGTAGGAATAGGGTTCCTGCTGGTAGGGTTGATTTTGCTGCTGGTGTTACTGATGGTCCTACTGATCCATCTACTCCTGTCTTTCAACCTGTTCATACTGCTGCACAATCACTTCCTCCTAGTCACTCTTTGGGCTCAAGTGAACATTCTTCAAGATATCCTTCTCTTTCTGACCTTGCAAATTCCATGTCCTTATTTTCAGATATGGAGGATATACACCACCATTCTAAAACTGGCATTTTCTCCTCCTCGTCATATGATGATGATTTTGGTGGTACTGTCACCAACTTAGCACCAAGTGTAGTTGTTTCTTCTGTTCCTACTAAGAGGGTGAACACTATTCATCCTCAATCACAAATACTTGGGGATCTCACTTCACCTGTTCAGACAAGAGGTACATTGATGAAGTCTAAGTTTGGTGCAAGTGCTTTTGTTAGCTATGTTTATGATCAACAAAGGAACAATCACACAGACTATTTGCATTGTCTGTTTGCTTGTTTTCTATCACAACTTGAACCAAGCAGTGTTGCTCAAGCTCTTAATGATCCTGCTTGGATTGAAGCCATGCAAGAGGAGATGCAACAGTTTGTTAATCAGGATGTATAGAAGCTTGTCCCTCTACCAGATGGAAAAATTGCTATTGGGACAAAATAGATTTTGAAGAACAAAAGAGATGCCAGAGGTATAGTTGTCAGGAATAAAGCCAAGGATGGTGGTCTAGGTGTATGCACGAGGAGGGCCTTGATTTATTGATGAGGTATTTTGCTCTAGTTGCTAGAATTGAAGCTATTTAGGTTATTTCCTAGCATTTGCCTCATATATGGGGATTTATTGTATATCTCAAATGGATGTAAGGAGTGCTTTCTGTATGGGGGAAATTGAAGAAGAAGTTTTTGTTACTTCAACCTAAGGATTTGAAGTCCTTTATTTCCCTAAGCATGTTTACAGAGTTGTGAAAGCTTTGTATGTCTTCATTAAGCACTCCAGGGCCGGTATGCAGACTGTCTACTGTTTGTTATAAGCACATTACAGAAAGAGGTACAATAGACAAAACTCTTTTCATTAAGAAGAATTCCAGGGATATCATACTTGTCCAGGTCTATGTGGATGACATTATATTTGGGTCTACAAACAAGGCCTGGTGTGATGAGTTTGAGGTCTTGATGAAAGGAGAATTTGAGATGAGTGCTATGGGTGAGTTAACATTTTTCTTAGGCTTACAAGTGAAGCAGAACCCTGATGGGATCTTTATCAGCCAAGATAAGTATGTCCAGGACATGCTTAAGAAATTTGATATGGAAAGTGTGAGACCTGCAACAACACCCTTTGAAGCTTCAAAGCCAAAATCCAAGGATGAACCTGATGATGCTGTTAATGTTCACTTATACAGATCCATGATAGGTTCCCTCATGTATTTGACAGCTTCAAGGCCAGATATTCAGTTTGCAGTGAGTGCTTGTTCTAGACACCAGGTTACACCTTTGACTTCCAACTTGAATGCAGTCAAGAAGATCTTTAAGTACCTTAAAGGCCAACCAAAATTAGGCCTATGGTACCCAAGAGATTCTCCCTTTGTGTTGAGCATAGCATATAGTGACAGTGACTATGCTGGTTTTTCATTGGTGATTAGAAAATAAAAATGGTGGAATGGTCAATTCCCTGGGTAGGAGGTGATTTCCTGGCAGTGCAAAAAACAAACCATTATGGGGGGGCCCCCCCAACCCCCCCCCTTCTTCCACTGAAGCCGATATGTTGCTGTGCTAACTGTAAGTGATCAGGTTCATTTGGATTCAATAATCACCCCCCCACCCCCCCCACCCCACTCCCCAGCCAAGATAATGGGTTACCCAATTTACAATGAACCAAGATTTTTATTGATAATAAAGTACCATTTGCTATTGTAAAATCCGAGTTTTTCACAAAGAACAAAGCACATAAAATGATGGCACATTTATTAAGGATGCAAATAGAAAAAGAAAAATCTTATGCCAGGTGCTAAGATTACACAGATGGAAATGTGGCTAATTATTAACCAAGGCAATGGACCTAGGTTTCTTCATCTAGTGGTTCACATTGGGATGCTTAATCCCTAGATGCCATGGTTAAGGAGAGGATTTGGGTCTAAGGGGAGGACTGTTGTTGTAAAAAATTTCTAAGTAGTTGGTTTTCTTTTATTGTTTCCACTTAGTTTTTCTTCTGGTAGTTTTTTGTTTATTCTTATTTTTTTTTCCTACTGATAGCTTTAGTTGATTCTGCTAGTCAAGTTTTTCCGTGTATATGTTTTCTGTGTTTTGGTCTAAGCTTTTGCAGATAAATGGTTCATGAATGTGGATTTGCGTGAAGAAAGTGGCATTATATTGATGATAAAATATTCATACTGGTTGGTTGAGTGTTTGTCTGTTGGTGCGGGAGTTCCCACTGGTAGCTGTACCTGTTCCTACTGGTAGAACGATTCCTGCTGGTCTCTTTATTATTTTTAGGGTTGACTTTTCTTTGAGGGTGTGTCTTAAATTGAGTTTCTCTTTAATTCAAAGTTATAGGTGAGATAATTGGGCATTTAATTTCTCAAAGGGTCCTTATTTAAAGGAATAATTACTGTGTGCTTTCACTTTTACACTTACCTTTAGATCAAAACCCTAATTTTTTTTACAGCGCTTTTTCTCACACCTCTCACTCTTCGAAAACTCAGTTCCTACTAACAACCAGTAGTAATTCCTGCACATACACACCGAGTACTAACATCATCACTCAATCACATTCTTGTAATCATCATATAAATGGCCGCTCTAAAATATCAGGATGAACACAATAAGGTTGGTTTATTGGAGAAACTAAAAGGGAGTGCTGACTATCATGAGGTTCTTGATTTTTTAAGGAGTTCGCACATCAGGTACGCTATTAGCCATGACCAACTCATCTATGACTCTTTGGTCAAACAATTTTGGTCAACGGCCTCCCTCAGAACATTTGAGGAAGGCCCACCAACTATAATAGCCACCATTGATAGAACCCCCTATACAATCACTGAATCATTAGTTCGAAGTCAACTTCAACTAGATGATGAAGGGGGGGGGGGTTGAGGACTTACCAATTGCTGACATATATTTGGGGATAGATAATATGGGCTATCCTTCTGAAGGCAAACTGACCTTTCATAAGAACAAGTTCTCACCTCAATAGAGGTTCATTGTCCACACTATCATGCATTATCTCAGCACCAAATCTGGTAGCTGGGATCAATTTGGAAGCTCTTTGGCTACTGCCTTTATTTGTCTAACTGAGGGAGGAGGTTTAACTGGTCAAACTATATTTTCAAATGAATGGTTAACAACATCACTAATCCTAAAAAGTTTTTGATGTTTCCTAGGTTTCTTCAGATGATTTTAAACATTGAAACTAGGAATACAAACCTGTATCATGCTTTTAAACTGACCAGCAAGATGTTTGCCAACACGAGGCTCAATTTTTAAGGGGACCATATGCCACTTTTGGCAACAATGCTTCCTCCTGCTCAACCTGCTATAGTAGGTGAAAGTTCAGGGGAGGCTAAACCATCTAATCCACAGACTGTCCTTGAGACTATAACTGAGCCTGATCACTCACATGATCAAGCATTCACTCCACCTAGACCTACCACCACTACTGCTAGTGTTCCAGAGAATGAGCAGGGTCCTTCTTCAGATCTTAACCCTGCATCTTCTTCAAGACCTCCTGCATCTGAACCTGAACAATTCACTTCCACACATGTGGAAGATGATACAATGGGAGGTTCCTTTGATATCTCACCTCTTAGGACCACTCAAGCTCCACCTGAAGGTACAACCTCAGGAGGTGCTGAGGACCCTGATAAACTAACAGCTTTGTCCTCTTTAGTGGATTCTCTTGTGTAGAAAGTAGATACTCAAGCATCTGATCTTAAAGCTTACAAATTGATGTTTAAGGAGGTAGTTGGAAAGTTGGTTAAGAAAGTTAAGGTGTTGGAGGATAAAATCAAAGGAAGAAAGAGGAAGTTTGTGTTGATTGATTCTGACAAGGAAGAGGATGCTGAGCTAGATGTGGATCCTCTAATCAAGCTGGTACAGGAAGCTGCTACAGCTGCTGCTGTTCCTACTGATGGTCTTCATGAAGCTGATATTCCACCTAGTTCCTCTGTTCCTACTGATGAGTTTGCTGGTGGATCTGATGTTCCTGCTGGTGCTACTACTGGTCCTTCAACTGTTTATCCTTATAGCACAACAGTTCCTACCACTAATTCTATTCTTGCTGATGCACCAATTCCTGCTAGTAGTGGTACTACACCTGAATCTCCTTCATTACCTGAAAGGGATGCCCAAAAGGGAAAAGGTATTGCTGTTGACAAACCCTCTCCAACTCAGCATAAGACTTTCAAGTAATTGGAAGAAGAACGACTAGGTTGGGAGGCTGCTGAGAGATTACAAGCTCAAGAACTCGCAGATTTCGAAAAACAAAGAGCTGAATCTCTGATGAAGGATGCTAATTTAGCTAGGCAGATGTCTCAAGACTTCGATATAACTGAAGCCCACAGAAAGAGACAGTAAGAGGTTCTTGCATCTGCTGCTAACTACTCAGATGCTGCTTGGGATATCATTTTGGCTCGTCTTCAAGAAAATCCAGACCTCTCTTCCACAATTTTTAGGGTTGAATTTAATGATGATGATTTTGCAGCCAGGATGGTTGAGTTGGTAAATACTCAAAGAAAAGAACTTGCTGAAAAACAGGCTCAAGAAAGGAGGGATAGGCCTATGACACCATCTCAGCTCAGGCAATATATGCGCACTTATGTAAAAAATCAAGGTCCTGCTGTTTACTCCACTGGCTGGACTATGGCTCAAGTTCGAAAACTCACTCCTGAACAGCTTCAAGAGGAGTTTGACAAGATCCAACGAGCTGTTGCATTCACAAGGGGTTTCAAACGAGATGGCAATCCAAAGGCTCGTGCCTCTTCAAAGAAACTCAAAACTGGTGGTGATGATGTCAACCTTGTTGCTACTTCTCACGGTGTTCCCCAGGAAGAAGCAGGTGCAACTCCTTCTCCAAATGTTTCCCAAGAGGAAGTTGCTGCTCCTTCTCACTCTTAAGATATTCCAGATGCTCCAGTTAAAGCTCCTTCTACCACTGCTTCTACAACACAACATACTGGTTCCTCACCCAAGAAGGTTGGTACTAGGAGGAAGCGATTCGGTCGAAAAGGTATTCATCCTTCTCGCTCTACTATTCCTATTGAAGACGGAGATCCTGAAGCTGAATAAAAAATGTGCATTAAGTATGCTTCTGATGCAGATTCTGCTTCTGATGATGATACTCCCATTCATTTGCATGCTGTTGTTAACTGGTAGTTATTTCCTACAGGGTTAGGCTGGGTCAATGTCATCTACAGGAAAGACAATTCTCGCAAGTGCTTCTCACGACTTAGGGAAATCCTTCACTTGGTTACTAGAACAGACTTACTGATCATCTATGGTCGTGTGATGACATTTTATCAGGATAAGAAACCTACGGGAGTGTACTTTAGGGAGATCTTAAGGTTTTGATAGATTCTCCTGAAGTAGATGATGGTAGTGATGTTTAGAAGAACCAACACACGTGGGTTATTCAAAGCTGGAAGCTATATTCTAATACTAGTGTTCATGTGTTGGAGACGGTTAGTGGACTAGTGGTACATATGTTTGTCAACAATAAGTATCCTCTCACTGTCAATCTTATCGACAGAATGCTTGATCATCAGCTGGAAATTAGTCGTGACACCGTGGGTAATGAACTTACCACTGTGGTTCAGTTGATTACCTTTCTCAAGAAACAAACTTCTTATTCAAGGCGTCCTAAGGTTCATGACTGGTATTGTTAAGTTTGTTATATATCTCTTATTATTATTATTTTTCTTCTATATTTTGTGCAGCTTGTTGTAACTGGTTTTTGTCTCTTGGAAATCTTGGTTTTTGGTATACTCTTTTGGAACTGGATCACTTGGTTTTTAAACTGCAGATGAGCATTTTGGTTTTTTTAAGGCTCATCTTTGTATTTCATTTATCTATTTTGATAAACTGGTTTTATGGCATAATCTTTACAGGAAAATATTGTTTTGATGCAACACTCTATGGTTCTTAATTACCAGGCCATCAGGCTAGAATAAATTGAAGTATGGTTTCAATTCCCAGGTCTATGACCAGAATGAATTGATATAGCTTTAATGATTTGCTTAAAATCATAGAGTCCCTCAATTGACTGATGTTTAACGTACCAATAAGTTGAGATGGTTTGCAATCCACCATGGGAGTAACCCTTTCTGGGTCCCAAGGATTGTCTAGCCCACAAGCAAACGGTTATGTGGTAAAGGCTTATAAAATCCGTTGATGGTTGCCAGGTTACCTAAAACTGGATGGTTTTCACTTGCCATATTCTTGGAATGAAAAGTGGCTAGTCCAAGAGGGTACGGCTCTTGGTAAAGACTAAATCAAATCCGTTGATGGCTGTGTTGGTTTGCCAAAAATCATTAGGGATCTCAACTCGCCTATGTTTCAAGTACTAAAGAGTTGAAAATGGTTTCAGTCCTCCATGGATTTGACCCTTTCTGGGTGCCAATGGACTGACTAGCCCAAGAGTGAATGGCTACTTGGTAAAGGCTCATCAAACCCATTCATGTAGCTGTGGTGATCTTGTTGCAGTCCATGTTTAGATGCTGATTTTCTTGTTGCTGATTCGAAGTTTCTGAAGGTTGCTTTTGGAGTCCGTTTCAAGATGTTGCTGTTCAATCCTCTGGTGATTTCAACGAAAGATCTATCTAGAAACTTGAAGTTAACTATGTCAAATTCAAGTTTAGGGGAGGATTGTTAGGAATTTTGTAATAGAGAGTTACTACTAGTAGGTATGTAGTTCCTACTGGTAGAGTAAACAGTTCCTGCTGGTAGTGTAGTTCCTACTAGTAAGGATAGTAGTATAGTTAGTACTGGCAGAACAAAAGTTATTCCTGCTGGTAGTACAATATTAGTCCTGGTAGTATTATGCTTACTCCGGGTTGTTAGTAAAGTTAGTTAGTGATAGGGATATGCATGAGATATCCTAGGAAGTGATAATACTTATCACTTTAGCTTTTAGTTAGGGTTTCAGTTAGGGTTTCGTGTGTATTTAAGAAACCTACGGCTTGGATGAATGTAACTGATTGATTCAGTAGAAAAACACATTTATTATCAATAGAAAAGATCCATAGAGGATCATTGTTTAGTAATTCTTTAACTCTGTTGTTTATATTCCGCGTAAACAATAGTATCATTTGTTAGAGTCTCTCTTAGAGTTGCTTGTGATTACATAAGTGCTTTACAACCTCAACAGGCGTAAAGATCTATCTAGGGCTGGACCTACACTATTCAATGCATCGAAGGTTACACTGAGCTTTACTCCACCGGGGTTTCCATAGTCCCTGCGAAACTTGCATAACTTGGTTATGCCCCTCTTAGCATAACTATTTGAATGGTTGTTTTCATCATCCTCATGCGTATCCTCAGTATACTCCTCTAATTCATATCCTAAATCTTCAATTTCATATTCATTTTCATTATCATAATTAACCAAATTGGCCTGATTATCAATGGCTTTAGTTTCCATGATTCTTCAGCCGCAATGTGTAAAAGAAAATAAGTAAAAGTGGTAATTAATGGTGTAAAAAGAGATGTTATTGTTCTGTTTTGGTTGCAGCCTTTTTTTTAGAGATGAAAAAGTGTTTTTGCTGAAATTAGGAAAATAAACCGTCCATATTCA
>BQNB010120425.1:0-5000 GCA_026074375.1 Tanacetum coccineum | reverse complement strand
TATCAACAACTGCCTTCTTTACTGGAAGAATGACAAGGATCTGACTGCGTGTCGAACTTGTGGGACATCAAGATGGAAGGTGGATAATAAGACAAAGAAAGTGTACGAAAACATTCCAGCAAAGGTAATGTGGTACTTTCCAATCATACCAAGACTGCAACGACTATTTAAGATAGAAAGTATTTCAGAAGATTTAAGATGGCACGCGACACGGAGGATAACAGATGGTGTGTTACGTCACCCCGCAGATTCACAGGCATGGCGTACCATAGATGAGAAATTCCCCGAAATCGCTGAAGATACAAGAAATCTACGGCTAGGAATATCGGCTGATGGGGTTGACGTCAACACGGGAAACAGGCATCACAGTGTATGGCCAGTTTTAACTGTCATATACAACCTTCCTCCATGGTTGTGTATGAAAAGAAAGTTTATCAACCTTTCGGTATTAATATCGGGATACCCGGGAAATGATATCGATGTTTTTTTAGAACCGTTGGTTGATGATCTACATACCTTATTCGAGACAGGGGTTGATACGTATGATGCTTCCACAAAAGATAACTTTAATCTACGTGCCGTTGTGTTATGGACAATAAATGATTACCCTGCACTTGGTACATTATGTGGCTGCCCATATAGTGGATTCAAAGGTTGTGTAGTATGTGGGAAAGATACAAACTGTGTTAGACTTTCTACCTTATCCAAGCAAAGTTATGTTGGTCACAGACGATATCTACCATATAACCATCCGTTCAGAAAGCAAAAGAAGGCATTTAATGGACAACAAGAATTTCTCCTGGATCCAAATCTAATGACCGGGGAACAAATATACAACGAGGTACAACATATTGAAAATAAGTGGGGAAAAGGAAAACGAACAACAATAAGGCACAGAAATACCAATAAGATTTCGAGAGGGAGAGGTGGGAAGATTCAAAAGCAGAAAAGAAACATAATAGAAGAAGAGAGTAGTTCAAGCCAAGTAAATGAACAAAACGGTGTGTATTGGAAAAAATTCAACATTTGGTATCGAAAGCTTAGGTATTGGAGGCATAATTCTGTTCCACATTGTATTGATTTTTGATTGTAGATATGAATGTTGCCTGTGAGTCTAGTCGGAACTTTGCTTAATATTTGTGGCAAGACGAAAGATTGATAGTGATTGCTCGATTGGGATTCTGCTGAGTTGGGGGTTAATAACCAGAGTTGTTTGCTGATGCTAGAAGAAGACAAACAACACTACCTCCAGTGGTTACACATTAAGATTGTGAAAAAGGACTTGTTAGGAATTCACTTTACGTGAGTGACATTTACATAATTACCATTGGTTTACTCCAAAATCAACCACACCACAGGGAATAGTATAGTCATACATAGGTTCTTATGGAATGTGTGGTGGTATAAATATCCCCTGAATATGGCTGCAATGAGGGGTTGAGTCATTTTGTATCTTCCATTTTATTCATCTTATTTTATATTTTAACTTTCTCTCACTACTCTCTCTTACTAAAATGGTTATCATGTGGTTTGACTCACCAAGACCACCGGATCATAGTTTTCGTGAATCTGTCAATTGGTATCAAGAGCCATGGAGTGGTGTGTTTAGTTTTTGTGTTTGTTTTTTGATTTGTGTTTAAAACCTTTACAAAGAGCAAAATCTTGATTTAAAATTTTTCGGCTTAAAAACCTTAAAGTTGTCATTTTTCTTGTTCCTATAGGGTTAGTAACACTAGTTGTACGAGATTTTTTTGCAAAAACCCAATAAAAAATGTGTCTTTTAGAGTTTTGAAAATTTGGGTTTCGTTTCAGTTACAACCGAAAATAGTTTGTCTATTGGATCCGAATCTAGAAGGAAGATCGAAACGAGGAGGGTTAATCCGCCATAGTTAACCGAACCAGTGGAAGCCGATTCGAGTTGATTCTTTAGTTGGAACCGAACGGAGTTGTTTTCGTTGGGAATACCACGGAAAGAGATGTTTTTAGTTGGAAAAACACGACTGAGTTGATTTTAGTTGGAACCGAACGAGTTGTTTTAGTTGTAACCGAACGAGTTGTTTTAGTTGCAACCGAACGAGATGTTTTTAGTTGGAACCGAACGAGTTGATTTTAGTTAGAACCGAACGAGTTGATTTTAGTTGGAACCGAACTAGTTGATTTTAGTTTGAACCGAACTAGTTTTCTTCAGTTGGAACCGAACTAGTTTTCTTGAGTTGGAACCGAACTAGTTAACCGAACCAGTTGAACCGAACTAGTTTGTTTGTGTGGAAACCGAACGAGTTGATTTTAGTTGGAACCGAACGAGTTGGAACCGAACTAGTTGATTTTAGTTTGAACCGAACTAGTTTTCTTCAGTTGGAACCGAACTAGTTTTCTTCAGTTGGAACCGAACTAGTTTCTTTAATTGGAACCGAACTAGTTTACTGAAGGAGAGAACCGAACTAGTTTTATTCTTGGAAACCGTAACCTAAATAAAGTTTCATTGGAACCACGGACCTAAATCAATCCTTTAACAACCAAACCACATCAAGTTGTTTGAGAAGCCGAATTAGTCACTTCCAATTAATACCTATCAACTCAAATTTCCTAAATTTTACGGTTTTATTTCTTTTGACTTGTAAAATCCCGTGATACATTACTTGTTTTCCCGGTTTTGTCCGAGCAATTGTAAATCCCTGTGTTAGTTGCATGATTTCTTTCACGACTCAACATAAGCACTCAACCCAAACATAATTTCTTATACCACCGGTCAGATCAAACCAAGTAAAAAAAAAAATTCTGCTTGTAACAATCAAATGCACGGACTCTTGTTGTCAAAGCAAATTCTCTTCGGGTGCCGACAATCGGTCCACCTTTATGATGGTTAAAGAATCATGAAAACTTAAAGGCTAGATTCTTGAATTAATCTTTTGGTATACGAAGTTGATCAGGTTATCACTTATTTGAGATGAAAGTAGCATTTTACGATGGCGTTGTGATTTCTTATTTATATCTTGAAGTCGGGGTTTGGATGGTGCATGACCTTTCAATGATAACTTGCTCGAGATTAATTTAAGTTAAAGGACTTAGTTTATCTAGTTTCTATGCAGTCAAGGGGTGTGAATGGTTTGATGAACGGTTAAAACTAATCACTTAAAGGAGTTACGTTGTAGTACTCAGGTGTCACACGCTATGAGTGTAGATTAAAATAGCAAAGTGTGATGAAAAGTCTATACACTGGGAGGGGTATGGAAAATACTTAGGAGATTTGGCTTGGAGCACAAATTCTTACACCGTTCTTCCAACATTAGCGCAAAGCTTAAGTCACAGCACAGGGAAATTTACTTTTGTTTCTTAATGTTTGGTATATTGGGTTTAATCATCATGGGGTCACTCAAATGGCCTACAAAAATCGGTTGGTAACATGATAGCCAAAGAGAGGTTATGAGTAGAGATTTGATCAGCAATTGATTTTCACGGATAGATCTGAGCTAATTTATTCTTCACATAAGTACTCAAGTATAATGTGCGTTCCAAGGTGGTCTGATTCCGACGTGTCGAAACCAGCAAGGGGGGAAGGAGTAGATTCTACCTTGAGTCTTTGCCTTGAAACGCTTGACATTATGGCATCTGTCTTGAATTTTTTTTAAGTTAGGCCATGCCGGGAAGACATATGTCATAACCGCAGAGAATATCAGTGTTTAATTATGGCTTTTGGGGGCATTCTCTGACAGCAAGTGGGGAAGTGATATCTGAGAACTTTTAGTATGCATTAGTTTGAATCTCCAAGGGGGGGAAACGTGTTTGTGAGAAGAATTATGCATGCGTGAGAAGATACGTTTGCTGATTCCCAGATAAATGCTTACCCCAATATGATCACCTCAATAAGCTTATTACTTTAAAGGAGCAGTTAATAGTTATATTTGGATGTGGTATCCTACCAATTCCGCTGTGCACTTAATTATTCTAGGCCTGTATAGAAAGGCTTTGAAATGCTCAAGAGGAGGTATTGCTAGTTTGGGAGGGGGAAGCTGTGAAAGCACACTAACACCTTTTTCTAAATTTGATATGCGGCATGAATTAGGGGGAAGCTGATTCATTGCTAGTTTTAGGAGGAAGCTTTGAAAGCTTCTAAATCAAGAATATGTGGCTCGAATTAGGGGGAAGCTAATTCAGAAGCTTCTCCTTAACCAGAAGTGTATGGGTTACTTAGTTCGTGCCTATTACAATATTTCTTCTACAAAGTACTACAAAGATGATTCATGTTGGAGTGCAGACTTGAAGTCAAACACCACAGAAGACGTCATCAGCATATGAAGCTTCATGGAAGTTCTTGTTCTTAATCATTATGTACTTGTTAGGAAATTATTGTAAGTAATTCTGTATATCGTCCCGTGGGGGAAGATTGTTAGGAATTCACTTTTACGTGATGACATTACAGAATTACCATAGTTTATCATAGTCACATACGCGAGGACTAGAATAGGCAACTATGTATAGTTTAGAGGCGTATGGGCTATAAATACCCCTCTATGGCTTCCATAGAGGGGTTGAGTCATTTGGCATTTGTCAAGTCATTTGTATCCTTCATCCATTTTCCATCTAATCACAAGTCCATCATCCATCTTACTACTTTCTCTCACAAAAATGGCTATCATGTGGTTTGACTCACCAAGACCACCGGATCTTAGTTTTCATGAATCTTTCACAAGGTAGGTTAAGGCGATTTGGGTGTAATGATTGGTTTAAGGGTGACAATGCTCTTCAATAATAGTCCGGCTTAACCAAAAAATTACGAGAACCGTGAAAAAGGATAGGCTCGGAGGGTTATACTAGGGGTATCCTACACTAAAAATGAGTGCATGGTAAGGGTGTAGGATAGTTATATGATCGGTGTGACCATCATAACAATTACAGGTTTAAAACATAGGTTAATCCTAATAATGGTGTCTTTATTAATGAGAAAGAGGTCTCGTCAATAAATAACATGCAAAACATAAACCAAACAATTCATGCAAACG
>BQNB010120424.1:8695-20635 GCA_026074375.1 Tanacetum coccineum | reverse complement strand
GCTATTTCATTCTTTTAGCATAATACACCTTATTATAAACTACTTTGACATTAACAGAAGAAAGACTAATGACTAAATAACACAAAATCACATAATCGACACTTTTAATGATCCTAACAGGTATTAGTGTAATTGAGGTACCATCAGCATTTGTTGTTGTTTGAGTTGATGGTTTGAATGAGTTTCTATTCTCTATGACATCCTATAAAGCATAGTCTTGTACTTGAAAGTATTGCTCAATCCTTAGCCTCCACATATCATATTCACCCTATTTGAGAATGGGCAACTTTGCAGTAGTAGCAGTTTGTGCAGTTTCTAGATCTATCTCTTCCTTGTGAGTAAAGAGTTATTCTTGTTAGTTTCTTCTAGATCAAAGTTTTAGAACACAAGCTCTGATACCACTTGTTGATCCCAACTTAAGATCGATTCCTTGGCTTGTAAAGGTTAAGTTAATTTGGATAGAACCAAAACAACTATGATAGAAACTTTGTGAATACTAAAGAGTATGCGGAATCTACTCTTTAATATTTAGAAGAATATTAATAAAACAGTAAACTGTATGAACAACGTATGAACAATGATATTACTGAAAAGCTCCAATATTATTATTATCAATAATACGAGTACTCTGTGTAGTACTAGAGTTTACAACCTTGAAGCTACGAATAACACTATGAACTTTGATATGATTTGATACAATTTTGGTACATTAAACTCTATGCCCTAGTACCTCCTTTTATACACCAAGGAGTCCTAACAGGCTTATAATATTTTCCTAAGTTATCATGATCTTCTAAACAAATAACTTATATGTATATTTTACAAAAATATCTCATACTTATCCCGTAAGTAATTTTGATAAGCAATCTTCATCTTTATCCTTCTGACAGTAGAAATTCTTTTAACAATTGTAATCTTTTAGCAGTTGTAACTAGCAGCATTAACTTTTATTCTATCAGCACTAACTTAGCAGTATTAACTCCAAGATTAACATGAAGCCTTTTGATCCCAACAATTTCAAAGAAGACGAAGGTTGTAAACTTCATGTTTGTATTTTTTTTGTTGTATGCTTATATTAAGTGTGTGGAAATTGTTAATTGTTTGAATGTGAAGGGTGAAATGAAAAAAAAATTTAAAAAAAGAGGAGAAGAAAAAAAATGAAAAAAGAAAGTGTATAAAAAAGTTAAATAAAAATGGTGATGAAGTATGAATAAAAGTTGGTTTGTTGCTTTTTACCAACTATTGTATATGTTAGTGGGGCATATTGTTGTATTAGCTGAGATAACGCTCAGTGAACGGAAATATCAACAAAGGTAATTAATAAGTAATGAATCCTGGGAAATAAGTATAAAGCACGGAAATATCATGAGTGACATAGAGGAAACCTAGAGAATACGTCATGAAGGAAATAGGAAATAAACATGTAAAACATGTAACGTGAAACAAAGATGTCATTGAGATATCAGATAGTATAAACATAAATAAATAAGGAATGCCCACGAAGCGCATATAAACATTCATGTCATAATATAATTGTCGGAATAATGCATATAATAGAGGGGCTTTGCCATAAAGGGGGGGGGGTGGGGGGGGGGGGGTATATTATATATATATATATAAAAAAAAAAAAAAACAAACATGTAATAGAGGGGTGACCTCTTATAATAATATGAGTGGGGGGAATCACTCCAATGAGATGAATGTAGAGCACACACCAACCAATCACCATGAACGTAAACATGTAACTAGATGCAACCCATACGCCCGAAATATAATGGCCAAACATGAAATATAATCTTGGTAACATGAAAAGGACGCCGCGTGAAATCACTCTCAACGCGAAGAAGATCGTCGACACAGGTTGCCTCAAGTGTCACTGTTATGGTACCTGTTATCCATACTAGGAGGTAATCATGTAAATCATGGTCATGCGTATATATAGCTCGGGCAATAGAATAAGTCATGAAATCAAACATGTAAAGGATCATGGCAAAAGACATAAAATGGGGAAGCATAGCAGTTCTGGGGATGAATCATGAAAAGAAAGAATGTCCTTACTAAAAGGACGGAATATCCGTACCTTATGTCCAGCAGTAACGGAAAGAGATGGATAAGAAGATGGAAGCTACTCCTGCTTAATGCGATCTACATGTTAAAGGACATATATAAGTTACTTGTTCATGATTAAGGTTACTTTCCATTTTTAGCAACTTCCTGTTTTAGCCAACTTTTCTATTTTTATGAAACTTTCCTTTCTATTTTTAAGTAACTTTCTATTATTAGCAAGATTTCCCTGATTAGTACGTTCCATGATTAACATATTTCCATGATTACTATATATCATGATTATGTATTCCTTGTTATATTGGGTACTTTCCAAAATTAGCAAAGCTTCAAATTATAGTAAGTTCCCAACAATAACTTTCCTAAATTAACTTTCCATAAATGATGAACTTTCCTGATTTATAAAAAAGTTTCCATAATTATAACTTCTCAAAAATAGACTTTTCTAAAAATAGCTAGGTTTTCTATCAAATAGCAGGTTTCCATAAATAGCAGTTTACCATAAAAGCATATTTCTATAATAAGCAGGTTTTCTATTTCTTTCTTATTTACAATGCAAATCCTTGATCATACATAATTACGTAATTAGTCCTTTTAGTTATAACTTTAATTAAAACATGATCTTTAATTATCCATTTTTAGCAAAACAAGCCCTTAATAATATCAAATAATGGTATTTTCATACTTAATTACTGTTAATTACTGATCATACCTTGTCACTTTTTCATAAATTTACACATTTAGTCCCTCAGTTTTAAATACAATTTCGAATTATATATGTATTATATATATTTAATCATGTTTAAACCCCTAACAATTTATCAAATGAACAATTTTTATAACCCTTCTACTTATTTTTCACAGATCTATACATTAATTAACATGCCATATTCAGCCCCAAAGTTTCAGAAATTACAAAACACCCCCTTGTACTTTTTAAAACACAATCGGTACCAATAAATGCAACAAAACCCTCAATTAGAATTTTACCATAAATCATCATAATTTTTTATACATTCATTAGCATGTATTGGAACCTGGGAAAAATATCAAAAACCCTAAACCCTAAATCGTTTATCACAATTATTTCTTCCTTTCTTCATAATTCAAAATCGGCAAGAAATTGAAAATTCCACAATAATTATCTAAATCTTTTATAAAAATTTTCTAACAATTTATCTGGTTCATACATGATATATAAGGGTCATAAAATATTATAAAATCGAAAGTATAAAAGTTATTAGAGCCGAATACAATTCTTGACAATTAATTTAGGGTTTAGATCATGTTTTAAAAGCCTTAATAAATCAAAATAACGTGCATGTAATTTTTCTCATAACATTTCAGTCTATAAAATGTAAAATGAGTTATAAAAATACCTTGAATAATTATGGATGATTTATGAATTATTGATTCGCTAGGATTTCGAATCAAAAGATCACCATAAATCGAATCAAGCTTCAATAACCACTGACCAATAATTTTCTTTACTACCTGTACTCCCAAGAACCCTAAAAAAATTCGTCTCTTGCCATAAAAAAATAATGTGCCGCCACATTAATTGTTTAGGGTTTTGGAAATGTGTTTTTTAAGATAATTACAATGATAATTGTATATAAAAAGATATACAAAACTAAAATGCGCCGAGATTTTGGTATTTTCAAAGTAGAAAAAAATCAGATTATTATTTTTTTGCCTAAAAATATTCATAATTTCCCTATTATGTTTTATATTTAATTGTATAATTAAGTAATTTCCTTAGAATTATTTCCGGCAAAATACATATTTATTAAGAAATAATTATTTTTCTTGCATAATATAAAAGATATTTTACTCCTTATATAACAATTTCATACTTGTCACATGATGGTATTTTATAATTTATAACACTTGATTGAATATTATTCATGCTTTATTATAATTTTTTTTGACATTAAGGTGGGCATTTGGTAATTTTTGCACTTGTTTCTGATTATTAGGGTTTTTAACAACTTAGAAAATCTTCTCCCTCTTAAAGAATAAGTCGTCCCGAATGGAAACCATGATACCAGCTGAAAAGGACAATACAACAGGATCATGGCAGAAAAGAGGATAAAATCCCGTAGAACTCCTTGGTCTCCCATGGCGTCCCGCCTCGGGAATGATATCCTCCCAAAGGATATTTTGACAAAATGGATCGTCTTTGTTCCTCATAGACTCTGTCTTTATGTCCTAGGATAAACTCAGGCTTCTTCCGAGTAAGATAAATTCCTCACGGATCTATCGAATGGATAAGAGATAACCGTGAAGAAGATGGTACTTGGTAACCTCTGAGTAATGAAGACGTGAAACACATTGTACCATGAGCTAGCTGAGTGAGTAATACAAACGATAGGCAAACCTCACCAATGCGATCAAGAAATTCAAATGTCCTATGAAACGAGGACTAAGCTTGCCCTTATACCAAACGCCTGACTCCACGTGTAGTGATACTTTCAAGAAAACAGCTCACCGGCTAGAACTCTAATGCACTGCGATGCCTATCACTAACGCTTTTCTGAAGAGTCTGAGCTTCCTTAAGCTTTGCCCCCTGGCGACGGCAACCTTTATCATTAGTCACCACAATCACTCCGACCCTCCAAGAATACGTTCACCCAACCTGACCCCAACAAATAGGAGCACGCATTTCCTACCATACAACATCTCGAAAGAGCGCATTTAATACTCGCAAAGCCAACTGTTTTATGTAGCAATACTCCACTAGACCAATATATCATCCCATTTCCTGGCCATTCTAAAGCACATAACGTAACATATCCTCTAATGTTTGAATCGACGCTCCGACTGCCGCGGTCTCGGATGAAAAGCAGTACTAAAAACTTAGCCTAGATCCCCAAGCTTTCTGTAAACCTTTTCCAGAAACAGACGTGAAACCGTGCACCTCTATCTGACACATCGCTGATGGAGTACCCGTGTAATCGAACAATTTCTGTTGGAACATTTCTGCTATTTTACTACGGTAATCCTTACGGATAAGAAGAAAATGTGCGATTTATCAAACATCTACAACAACCCAATAGCATCGTGCTTCCTCCTGAGTCCGTGGAACCCCGTAACAAAATCCATGGATATTTCATCCCACCTCCTAACAGGAATCTCTAACAGTTGCAATAGTCCACTGCACGTGTGATCAATTCTTAACCTGCGACATGTTAAACACTTTGATACAAAACGTAGCCACATCGCCTTCCATACCACTCCACAAAGGTGTGCTTGAGAATCGTGATAACATCTTTCGTGCGAACCTGGAATGAATCAAAATGGAGAACTATGAGCCTTCGAGCCATCAAGGCTTCTCGAAGTGTAGATCCCTACTGGAACGCATAATTTAGTAACCCTGCCACAAAAAGCCATCGTCATCAATGCGAAACCTCGGTCTGCAGATTCAATATTCTGAATATTTGCCCAGAATTTCTTCGTCATCCTTCTGAGCTGTCTGAATCTGTGATATTTAGGATTAGGCTCAAACCCTCAGCACTAGCCCAGAAACCATTCTTCCACCACGAACACATAACTCGATATCCAAACCTCAAGGTCACGAATAATCTCTCTTCCACTTTGATACCAGCTAGCATACCCCGACTTCCTACATCAAAGCATCAAGCCACCAACATTTGCTTTAACCCGGATGGTTCTGGATGTTGGTGTCATAAACCTTTATTAACTCAACCAACGTCTCTGTCTCATATTCCCTTCTCGGAGTGAAAATGTACTTTGAGACTCTTATGATCGGTAAAATATCACATGAATTCGCCAAAAAGATAATGTCTCCAAATTTGAGGAGCGAAGACAACGGCTGCAGCTAACTCTAGATCATGAGTAGGATAGTTCACCTCATAGGGCTTTAGTTGTCGTAGGCTTAGGCACTCACTTTCCCATGCTGCATGAGTACACAACAAGACCTTTCTTAGAAGCATCACTGTAAATCTGAAATCCACCTGAACCAGATGGGAGAGTAATGAATAAGGAAGAAACCAAACGTGCATAAGCTCTTCAAAGCTTTTTCTCGCTCATTCGATCCATACAAACTTCGCACTTCTCGCCCTTTCGCATAAGCTTAGTTAAGGGTAAGGCTAATCGTGAGAAGCCTTCTACAAATCTGCGGTAATATCCTGCTAATCCAAGAAAACTCCGTACTTCGGTCACAGACGTCGGTCTTGGCCATTTGGTGATAGCCTCAACCTTCGCGATCCTAGTAATTCTTTTGCTAAAAAATGTGACCCAAAATCACCTTACATCAACAAAAATTTGCACTTGAAAACTGGCATATAATATTCCTCCGTCATAAAATTTGTAGAACAGTGCGGAGAAGCTCCTCGTGTTTCTTCTTTTAGCTTAAGGAGAAACAGATACCATCAATGAACACAATGACGAACTTTCCAAGAATTCATGAAAAACTCAGTTCATCAAGTCATAAATACAGCTGGAGCATTCGTCGAAGACCAAAAGGCATAACCAAGAATTCATAATGACCATAGACCGCGTGCGAAAAGCATCTGGAAATGTCCCTGCTCTTCACGTCGCAACAGATGGTAAACCAATCGTAAATCAATCTTGGAAAAGTGATTTAGCGCCTGGGACTGACAAAAAAGTTGTCATACGTGGGAGGGGATAACGATTTATGAATGGAGATCTTGTTCAATTCACGGTAGTCGATACATAATCTCATGCTAAACCGCCTTCTTCTTGACAAACAGAACCGGTGCACCCCATGGCGATCCCATCGGTGAATAAAAACCTCAGCTCCACAACCCATTAACCCTGTTTCCTTCAACTCTTTTAACTCAATCGTGCATGCGATAAGGAGCTTTGAGATTGTCTCACTTCCTGGGAATATAGCACAATGTTTAAACTCAACTCGCGAATGAGGAGGTATTCCTGAAGTTTCTTCGGAATACGTCCTGAAATTCGGCAAACAATCGCTGATCATGAATAGAAGAAACGTCAGAAGTCGAGTCATGGAATGGTAGCTATAAAACTTTCACACCCATGCATAGTAAGTACTGCATTTTAAAGCCGAAATGATTTTCATAGATTTTTCCCTGTAAGGAACCATGATAAATAAATTCATGGAGCATGATAAATCGCTGAACATAACATGACGAAATGACATTCAAATCGTACACGGGTGTGCTGCTAACCAGTCCATACCTAGATTTATGTCAAATTCCCACATATCCAAGGGAAGTGCATTAACGAACGAATCTTGTCCATCAAACTGTAAGGAAAATCTCTATATACATGGGTAACACTATCGAGTCCTTTCCATGGCTTGGAAGTTATACATAATACATAGCAAGAGGTAATATAGGTTCATAGTAAAACATAAGCAAACTTGGTAGATAATCACAAATGTGTCCGCACCCGTAACAAATAAAACAAACCTGAGCAACGTCCAATATAAATAATGCACCTGATGGTACCTGAAAGTATTGCGCCTGATCCCTGAGTAAGTCAAAGACACGGCCCTGATGCGTCTGGCTCTTGTCAGCATGACCCAGACGAACTAGCACCACCATATTCTTCTTTTGCAGTCCCTCTGAAGATGACAAGCCTGGCCACATTTGAAACAAGTACCCAAAGCAAGCACACGACACTCTCCTGGGTGTCTACGTCCACAGTTGTTGCACAACAGGTTGAGTATAAACCTCAGAGGGAACCATCTGGACTGCTGGGAACCTGATTCAATGTAAGAAATCGTGAGACCATTAACTTTGAGACATATAGAGAATAAACTTGTTATTTCAAAATGGATTTACCGCGAGTTTGGAAATCGATGGGATTCCTGATCCTCTGTTCCTTTGGTCGCGTCCAGCACCAGAATTCCTGTTACCATGACGTGATGTTAGATTCATATCATATAACAGATAAAGACGATAACGATTAAGATTTGACCTGTTGTTGTCACGAGAGTAGTTGTTGTTATTGTTATTACGGTAGTTACCACCACTGCCCTGCCTGTCAGACCCTTGACGGTCATTTTTCTGTCGTCATCACTCTGACCGTGACTCCTGTGACTACCCTGCTGACTGTAAGGGTGATAACGGTCTCCACTCTTGTGCCTCGTTGTCTGAACGATCGGAACCTACATAGTTATCCTGGTCACGAAGGATTTCCAAGTTCGTGCAGCATCCGCAACCCTGAGCAACATCCTTAAACTGTATACACATGACATAGGTCGGAGTGGACTTATGAAAGACCCCAACGAAAGTTCTTCGAGCCTGCTCTTCCTGCAGTGCCAGCAGCCTTCCAAGAAAACTCAGCCTAAGGCTGAGGAAACGCTGCAGTGTACTTCAGTACTAAATTCCACTCGCCCTTTGGCGGATGAATGTATACTCTCTCTTCAAGCGCTCTTGCTCGTCTCGAGGAAAACTGAAGAAAGAAACAGCTCTTTGATAGAAGCTTGCCCAAGCAAGTAAGTCCCCACGCATCTCCTCCTTTGGCCTCTTACAGGCCTTCTACAAGCCAACAGCGTCACCCCCTCAAACCTATAACACAGCCAAACTGGTCTTAAAGCATCATTACAATCCATCAGTAATTCATGAAAGAAACTCTTGTATATTTTGAATCGATTGGGTTTTGCCTTGATCAATGATAGAAGACGATTGGTTTTTGTAGGATGAGTAATCGTCAATTCCTGGAGTTTCTCGGTATCCGAAGATACGAGAGTAGAGAGATTCCTAGGTGATCTAGTTGGTGAGGGAATTGGTGAAATCCTAGTCTCCTCTAAATACTTCCCTTTCACCCTTCTCCTTAATTCAAACACTTCATCAGATATTTATCTTCTTCATCATCAACATTTACAGGTGGAACAATATTGGTAACCTCTACCATTGTAGTATCTTTATCTGGTTCCACCTCCGTGTCCTTTGTAATATCTTCCTCCTTTTCTTGAACAATCTCCACCTCTGGACTTTCCTTATCACTCTTGGGCTCTGACCTTGTAACGAACCACTCCGGAAAGGAGGCCGAAACGTCATAATCATGGTGTCATATCAAAGCATAATAAAGGCATAAAGTCATAAAAGATAACATAGGACAAGGTAAAAAGCCGGAATCAAACATCGGCTCCCAATTATGAGATCAACATGAATAACGTAAAAGAAGTCTAAAGGACGAAACATGTGTCCAAGATAGTATAGCACATAGAATACGTCATGAAGGAAATAGGAAATAAGCATGTAAAACATGGTAACGTGAAGTCAAAGATGTCATGAGATATCATTTATAACATAAATAATAAGGAATGCCCACGAGCTCATATAATCATACATGTCATAATAATAATGTCGTGAATACATGCATATAGTACAGAGGGGCTGCCTCAACATGTAATAGAGGGGTGACCTCTTATAATAATATGGGTGGAGGGATCAGCTCCAATGTGATGGGATGTAGAGCACACACCAACCAATCACCATGAACGTGTAAACATGTAAACTAGGATGCACCCATACGCCCCTGAATAATAATGGCCAAACATGAATTTTAACGTAGTAACATGAAAGGGACGCCGCGTGAAATCACTCTCAACGCGAAAGAGTCGTGACACAGGTGCCTCATGTGTCACGGTCATGGTACCTCCATGACTAGGTGGTAAGTCATGTAAATCATGGTCATGCATATATATATATATAGCTCGGGCAATAGAATAAGTCATGAAATCAACATGTAAGGGATCATGGCAAAAGACATAAAAATGGGGAAGCATAGCAGTTCTGGGGATGAATCATGAAAAGAAAGAATGTCCTTACTGAAAGGACGGAATATCCGTACCTTATGTCCAGCAGTAACGGAAAGAGATGGATAAGAAGATGGAAGCTACTCCTGCTTAATGCGATCTACATGTTAAAGGACATATATAAGTTACTTGTTCATGATTAAGGTTACTTTCCATTTTTTTGTAACTTTCTATTTTTAGTAACTTTCTATTTTTAGTAACTTTCTATAATTAGCATGATTCCTTGATTAGTACGTTCCATGATTAACATATTCCATGATTAGTATGTTTCATGATTAGTATTCTTGTTATATTGGGTACTTTCCAAAAATAGCAGCTTCTAATTATAGTAAGTTTCCAAACATAGACTTTCCTTAATTAACTTTCCATAAATGATAACTTTCCTGAAGTAGACTTTCCAAAAATAGATTTTCCAAAAGTAGCAGGTTTCTATATATAGTAAGTTTCCATAAATAGCAGGTTTCCATTTCTGTATCTGTTGGGACAAATTACAAACGACTAAGTGTCGTTTCTGCTGTTAGACATATTTGTTTCTGCTGATAGCACTAAGTCGTTCCTGCTGACAGTTTAAATAGCATTCCTGCTGATTATGTTTCTGCTGGTCATGTTCTCGTTCCTGCTGACAGTGATAGAATCTGCTGATTGTTATTGATAGACGTAATTAATGTAATTAAGGAATTATAGTTATATTCTAGTATTATCTCATTAATATAGGAATGAGATAAATTAGGAAGTGATTGATATTGATGTATATCTCTTACGAGATTTTAGTTTTCTTGTTGACTAATTTAGGGTTTCTTCTCTATAAAAGAAACCTTTAGCATTAGGGTTGGGCACCGATTGTAAAAGCACAAAATCAATTTATTATCAATAGAAAGATCCATAGAGGATCGTTGTTCATATTGTTCTTCTTTATTGAATTGTTTAGTTTCCGCCTAAACATTTGTTAGAGTCTCTCACGTATGTGCTTGTGATTACATAAGTACTATACATTCACAAAGGGTAGAAGATCTATCTAGTTCAAGATCCTAACAGGAACAAACCCAATACTAGTCATGAAGTCTCGGTAAGCACTGAAGGGGTTAAAGAATAAAAAAGAAATGTAAGGATAAAGGGTGTAAAGTGAAAAGCCCTCCATACACTTAGGTAGAAACCGGGTCAATACATCTATTGTCAGAATCACAAAGATGATTGCTGACATTGAAGACTAACATCATGGACCTAGTGATGCAATGCACAACCCTTCCTAGCCACTCAGAATCTCTCAAAACATTTATGTTTCATTTCTCATAGAGACTAAACACGTAATCTATTGACTCTCTCACTCCGAGTTAGTTGATATTGAAAAGGTGGCAGTCCGCTCCAGCCTCCGATCACTAAAACCAAAACGCACAATTGAGTCTAGAGCCAAGAGATCATCAATTAATCTCATTAGGACACTATTCCATATTTTCTTGTCATTCACACAATGTGAATGCAAGGATTATCATAAGAGTCCTACGCATTATCCTTGTGGTTTTGCCAGAACATCCGAGTGATACTTATATATTCACAATAAAGATGGAAATCCTGCTTTAGGCAACATCAAACAAGCTTATGGTAGGTGACTTGTGAGATCCTTAATGGGTTAAACTTGTAACACTGGATATTGAATTGGTCCAAATTATGAATTGACAATTGATGAATTTTGATAAAAGCTTTACACTCTCGATGTGTCACAAAAATACTTTCTCAAGTGACACGTCGATTGATTTTCAAATCAATTTTCTTCTTCAATCGGTAAGATAGTAACTAACTGATTCACTCTTATCGTGTTGTCTGCTTTGAGACGTTCCGATTAAGAGAATAGGAAAGTAAGGCGACTCTGATGTTTATACATTGGAAGATCCGACACTTATACTGGAAATCCTATCAAGGATATTCTTCTTAAGATTGAATCTACCAGATCACAGGTCGGTCCTTACAGGATCTAGAGGTTAATCTAACCAAACTCGGGCGAATGACAAAGTCATATTCGTCCATAAGCTTTATTGCTAACCATCTTATTACAGTTTCAAGTAAAGATAGAGATGGAGATACCTCGTTCCAGTGGAGTC
>BQNB010120423.1:0-20636 GCA_026074375.1 Tanacetum coccineum | reverse complement strand
CAAGGCATAAACGTCAAAAGTCATATCTTTAACGTCAGGGGAGACAATGATAAAACAAAGCAAACTCCTACAAGAATGTCATCGGTGGTACAGAGGAGCATGAAGAAAAAGACCTCAACATTAGGGGAGATTGTTAGCCTTAATTATATTAAGTCAAACAAGAATGTTATCAGTCTTATAACGTCAAACTAGGTCTTGTATTGTAATAGGCTAGTCTGGTTCAACGGGCTTGGATTGTAATCTAATATTGTCCGTGTTTTGGGCTCAAAGCCCAAGTTTAGCCAAGCCCGGCCCAAGTAATAAGTACATACGCCAACTAGATGGCTAGGGGTATAAAAGGAACCCTCTCCGCACATGGAGAGGGTGTTGGTTGCACATTTCTCATTTTGTATGTGTGTGTAACTCACCACTTTCTCTCTCTAATCTAAGTTTCCAAGTTTTCTTTCTTCCTCTATTATTCTTTCTTATTTTGCCGGCTCATTAAGGGCTTTTTAGGTTTGCTTATTGTTTGTGAAAGGATTATTGTAAGACTAACAAATAAGATATAAAAGCTTATTCGATTAATAGAAAATAAGCTAGAGATAAGAAAATAAAAATAGAGGATTAGGAGTAGAAAAAAAACTTTAACTAAAATTTCAATAAACTTCATCTTCATTAAGCTAAAATAAGTTGATTAAAATAAGCTAAAATAAGCTTTTAAAAAGCTTTTACAGTACTACTAATAAGCTACAACTTAAAAAATAAGCTACACTAAATATTTGAGAGAAACTAAATTCTACTACTAATTCTACACTATAAACTACTCCTACACTACTCTACACTAATAATCCCTTGTCTGGATCTGATCTAATTTAAATAGGCCTAAGAGAGTTGAGGGCAGATTAGTCCTTTCAAGTGAGCCAACCAATCACAGCCTAACAGCCAAGGGCATTTTTGTAATTTTTGTTCCATAAGGAAATTTCAAGGAAAGTGCTATCACCGCCAATGATTGGCATCATTTTCATCAGATCCAACAACCTCGGTCGCCAACTAATATATTCTCTTGTCAACCAACCATTGTTTGCCACATGGCATCTAGAAGTTATATATGTTGGCTCCGGGTACCCGAGCCAACCACCGAGCCTCTTCCGAGCCAATACCGAGCCACGAACCAAGCCCAGCCTCCAGCTGCTCCCTAACCTACAAGATATTTATAACAAATAACAGTGCCATGTGTCACCACGTGAGTGGTGTCACGTGGAAAGGATAGTATTAGCAGGCCACCAGACCGTCACCGGAGCAACCGCCGGACAACTAGTCAACGGTGGCCAACGTCGGTCAATGGTGGCCAGCAATGGTCAACGGTGTCGGACCACCGTGAACCACCGTTGGAGCACCACCGGACCACCGGTCAACGGTGGTTGACCTCCAGTCAATGGTCGGGTCAACGGTAGGGTCAACGGGTCAGGCTGCCACGTGGCATGCCACGTGGATCCATGAAGATAATGATAGATAGAGCCAGACCCGAATTGAACTCGGGACGTCCTGAGTAAATACTCAAGGGACTCACTAAGTCCAACTGAGCTAGGCTCAATTATCATAATATATGGGTATATATATTCAATTTATGGGTATTTAGAACTGGACCAGGTTCATTATTAATAAGGGTTCAAAATAAAACGTGACAAGGTCCAAATAGAGAAGGTTTAAGGGTCGGGTAAGGTATTGATTGGATCATAATTTCATGCTCTTTCCAATGGTGCGATCGTGGGATTTTTACAAGTTCGTTTGAATCTTGATAAACGTGAAAACGTCATCGAAAGTCACCTAAAAATTACCCTTTTTGCTTTATTTTCAATCCTTTGTACCTGTAAGACATAAAAACACAATACAAATATATTTGCAAGATAATTACTCATATTTTAGTGTTTTAGTCCGTTTTAAAGTGTTTTCCGAGGTACAAATGATGTGTATTTAAGCACACATCAAGGAACATGTTGAAAAATGTACAATTGAACTTTACTTTGTCGGGACGAAATACTAACTTGTTGATCTATTTACTAAAGCTCTTCCAAAAGAAAAGTTTGAGTACTTAGTTCACATGATTGGTATGTGATGTATGACTCCAAAAGAGTTGGAACGTCTGGAAAAGTTATCTTCTTGAATGCAAGATTATACATTAAAAAACTTTTGTAAATATATTCAAAAACAAAATACAAAATTAAAAAAAAAATCAAAAATATTTTGTTTATTTTTCAAAAATGAAAAACAAATAAAAATTTTCAAAATACAAAAACCCAAAAACATATTTTATTGATCCAAACATATATCTTCTTCGTTTTATCAGTTTCATGATATTGTTATTTCTTATAAAAGTGGTTTTGTAAACGCAAAGGAATATATCATGAACTGAGGGGGAGTTATTTATTCATCAACATGAATTGTCACTACTAAAATATGTGTTTTGTAATCATTTCCATTCACAAAATGAAATTATATTTAAAAAAATCATCATCTTTGAAAAAAAAGTCAAGTGCGCAAAAATTGCAAGAATAACAATCTCTTCAATAAGTTCTTTAATTAGATATTTATTCACGGGGAGGTATAATATTTTTATTTATCAAAATTTTCTCAAGTGTGATCAAAACTGCAAAATTAACTAACTCTCAAATAAAATTTTTAATTAGTTATTTAATTGAGGGGGAGTTTTAAAATTTTCAGTCACTTCATCATCGGAAAATAAAAAAGGAAATCTTAAATGCAAAAATAACAATCTAATAAACAAATTTTTATATAAAAAGGAAGAAATTTCAAATGGATATTTGTTCAAGGGGGAGTTATAAAACTTTTGTTAAAATAACGGGATTTTAACTACAAAAATAACTCAAAGGGTTAATTGGAAAAAATGGTTTAACTCTAAGGGGGAGTTTATGACAGTTAGTTTGGACTTTCAAAGCCTATGAAAATAAATTGAGGAACTAAAAGTGACAAAAACTCAAACTAGTTTTCGTAAGTATCAAAGCCAAAAGGTTCATCTGAAAGCTTATCACTTTCGTACGCAACTTCATAGCTTTCGTAAAACCTCTCAACTGCCTGAGCTTTCGTAACTTTGCAAACAACGATGGAAATCATTTTTCGTTACCCCGTGCTTATCAAAATGTAAGTATAATGATCTGATTTGATTCCTGGTCTCTTTAACTGTTTTAATTAAATGTTTCATAGGTTTCGATCAGATAGGGTTTCGTAAAAATGAAAAGTTGTGTTAATGAGAAATTGATAGAGGCATAATGATATTAAGTTTCTTAGATAATGATTTGTGTTGATAGATAATTGAAAATAACATGTATGGACTACTAATCAAGAGGTTTCATAACCATTGCAGGTTTCGTAAACTTGAACATAAGCTTTCGGACATTAAATTGAAATTCGAACATGATTAGGATGATAATTCTAGGCTTAACCTATAAAAATGTCAGATTATCATTGTTATCATAAGTTTTGTTTTACGAAAGTGATTGATCAGGTTACGGTTTCCTAAATTGTCTAAGTGGTTTTGTAAAATGTTAATGGGCTATCACATGGGTTTTGTAAATGCCAAGTTGGACCAACACAAGCTTTTGTAAAAGGATTATTGGGCTAAATAAGTGGGGTTCGTAAGTAAAAAAGGGCTGAAATTTGGGTTTCGGATGTCAATTAATAAATTTGGTTAATGGGTTTTGAAAATTCTAAATGGATTAATACTTTAGGTTACAGATACTCAAAAGGACTTAAATGTTAAACAAAAGACATTTAACAAATTCAATTACAAATTTTGTTATTTACTCATATCTTATATTCAAATGGTGAAGATCACGTCCGGTTACGACCATTTTCTGAAATTAACAGAATGAGGATTGAGTGATCTACTGACCATCCAGTTATCATATATAAGAATGTGATGTTGATTAACTAAAATTTTCATTCAAATGATCAAAGATTTAAATGAGTTGAGAAAATAAAGGAATGATTGTGATTTAAAATACATTTTCTCCCATTATTTAAAATAATAAATCTCTTAGTATTTGAAATACCAATTGATTAAAATGTAATATAAAAGAATGTGATCTTTAAGACTCTAATTCATGTCTTTCCTTCATGTGCGAAATAATTTTGAATCTCGGAGCACATGTGTAGGGGGAGTATTTCAAAATGTATGTATCAAAGGTTTTATGGTTCGATCTATATACCCAACAACCAATTAACTCATGACGTCGATGAAGTCATAAGGTGGTTAAGATTAGGTATAAGTCCTATGATCCAACCAGAACTAGAGGGATCTACCCAAGGACAACCTATAGTTAGAAATAGCAGCCCTTAGGTATGATGTGGAGAAAAGGAGAAACAGGAAAAATGCCGACTAAGATTGAGCTAGCATTGGAACAATCACAACAAGTTGTTAGTGATGTATAACAACCAACAATTTTCATAAATGTAAATATCCATCTATTAAATTAGATGCACTGTAATATCCATCTATTATATATACATACCACCTTTTTATAGGAATTTTTTTGCTTTATCTCATTATGCAACGTAACTTGCATCTCTAAAGTAAGCGAGCTCACGCAACCTCTATCAATGCCATCTATATCTATGTTTATATCATGTAAACATCCTAATATGTCAAGTCTATATCTTAATATCATTTTACCAAGTACATTATCCATTTAACATACTTTTCAAAACGTTATATCAAAACAAGCATTAAACGTAAACGTTTATATCAAAACCCTAATTATATGTAATGTATACATATAAAATGAATGTACAAGCCTTTAAAGCATGTGTACAAGTATCATAGCACAACATTTGAATATCTTTTCCCTTCTAAATCAAGTTATAACTTTCTAAAGCTCAATGTACAAGTCAATAATGCAAGAAAGTCAAATTAGGTTATTTTACCTCCTAAATTACTTTGGTTTCTTACCACCACTTTAGTACAAGGTACAAGCACTTAATGCATGACTTCTAAACCCTAAACCTAATCCCTAAATCATTCTAAAACCTAATCTAAAACCTTAAACCCTAAACGAAACCCTAAAACCCTAATTTTACTTTAAACCTAAAACTAAACCCTAAACCTTAAAACTAAGCCCTAAACCTTAATCCTAATCACTAAATCTTAATCCTAACACTAATCCTAAACCTAAATCTATCCTAAACACTAACCCTAACTCGAATTTAAAACCTAAAAACCCTAACCGAGACCAAAACCAACCCGTGACCCTTTTTCTTCCTTTTTGACCCATTTTTAAACCAAGCACCCATCCTAGCACCTCCATGACCTCACCCTTATGTCTCCAAGCTGCTTACAAGCACCTCCCTTTCAACTCTTGGCCACCAAGCTTGCTACATCACCACCTTGTCATCCCTTTTCTAGTCGTGACCAACCCAAAAACTAGACAACCACCTAACCCCCCAGGCCGAAATATAGCATCGAACAAAGCAACCACCCGCACTCCTACACCGCACGGGGCAAACCAGAACCACACAACAACTCTCTCTGCGACTAAACCAACCCGCCAACCAACAAACATAAACCGCAAACTACCACCCTTCCAATATGCGCAGAACATTCAAATCTACACCTCTAGCTCTCATTACTCATCATGCTAGCTTCCATGAATCACCTTAACTAGCTATGACACTAATCATTCAAGAAAACTTAGGCACTAAGGCTCCTTGAACCCTATAAATAGCCGAACCAAAAAACCATTCAAATCACACCTCAAAATTTGTCAAATATAACAATGGAGTCTTAAGTCAGACCAAGATGGATCAAGTAAAGTCCCTAAGCTCATAATAGAAGCCAAGAAGCAAGAAAAACGAAGTCTTGAAGTCATTACTAGGCGTACGAATTCAAAAAGCCCATTTCAACCCATTTTAGCTCAAGTAAGCCTAAGATCTTGTTCCATAAACTTATAATTTGTATTAGAATGTTCATAATACTCTTAAAGATGATATATAAACTCTTGTTTGAAACTTTGAAACCTCAAAACCCATGTTGTTTTTATTAACCCCTAAAAACGACCCGTTTTTGATTTTGTAGCTAACAATCCTTTTTCAAAAACTTTTGTTACTTACAAACATCTATTTTAGCTTATTTTGAAAATAAGCTAAAACCTCAAAAATATCATTTGGAATCTTAAAATAATCTTGCATGGCTTTTTGGACTTGTTTTGCAAATATTTCCATGCATAGGGGTATATATCGTAACTTTCTGAAATTTATAACTAAAGGGGCTGAAAATGTTATTATTCTAAAGTTATAACTATAAGGACCTATTTTGCCAAGTTTCAAAGTTAATGGTTTAAACTATATATACTTTATATATAAAGGACTAAAGTCGTAAAAGTTTATAAAACCAAGTGGTTAATAATATCCAATTTTGCAAACTTAAAAATATAAAATATAATATTTTTATATAAATTATAAAAATATATATTAATACTATAAAACTTGATTTTATTAAAACCAGACACGTTTATCGTTATTAATCATAAATTAACGCATTATTTCGTTATATATTTAACATAATTTATCATCAACTAACTTTTGAAGAAACTTAAAATCTTATCGTATCACATTACTAGGGAATTTCATATGAAGGGTTTCATTTGAGTTTTTATTTGACGATTTTGCTGGGTTTACGATTTAAAGTTCCCTGGCTCCTCAAACGATACTACATGGCCTCTGGAGTATGATAGCCCGAACAGCGATACAATATTTCCATAATTTAATAAATCAAAGATATACGTTAAACTTTATGAAGTTTTGAAACATAAACTATCACACTAAGACTTGACATATCACCCAAGTTGCGTGACGAAGCTGTGACAATCCGTCAATTTCAGGTCATTATTTTATTCTCAAGTATTAATTATATTTTTCATTTTTATGTTGAGATATGAACTTACGACTAATCGAGAGAATTATGGCTTACATTTGTAATTTACGTGACGTTTACAAAGAACCGGCAAATTCTACGTTAAGCATCGACGCTTATATTTTCAAAATGTCATAGAAATAATTTTATTACATTCGTTTTAATTTTTTCGTGTTACGCGCATTTTTCGTATTTTACGTAAAATCTTTACCAACAATGTTTATAATTATTATCCATCTTGTACCGTACGTAAATTAAATTTCTAGAAAAGTATCCCAATTAATGTAGAAATATTTTTATTTTGTTCGTTTTCACTTCGTGGTTCCGCCTAAACTCTTATTATATTTTACGTTAATACCCGTTAGCCTCAAAACTACCTACCTATCTTAAAATTTATACCCTAAACACTAAAATTTCTATTAATTAAAACTCTAAAGTGGATAAACCACCTCACTACATGGCGTGTCAAAATTTGAAGAGTCCTTAGGGAAACTTGTCTTCCAATATTGCATGATCCCATTAACTTAAACACTTGTTCTCCATGCCTCTTCCATATATAAGGCCTATTTTGACCATCAACACACACACACTAGTCATAGTTACACTTAAAAATCTGCATTTGCTCTCTCCTATCATCCATATTGACGCCACACACACACACCAAAAACAACAATCCATAAAAATTTTGAAGATCAAATAATAAGCACACTAGTAAAGATGATATCCAAGTATAATCCTTGCATTTTTGGTGGTGGTTTAAAGGAGTATTCAAGAAGGTTATACACAAGTTGGGGCTGAGATTCTAAGGGTTATTATAAAGTCTATTGGGTAAAGAAAATGGTGATCAAAAATTATTTTGGGTGAAGATCAAGTTGAAGATTGAAGCTTTGTTATTGTTTTGATCATTTGATCATTTTCTTCATATTTCTTGTGGTAAAATCTCATGAGTTTTGTTTATGTTCTCTTTTGATTTTCAATTGTATATGTACATGCATGATGTATGATGATCAAGAATTAAAATGGGCTTTGTGTGTATGAATCTAGGTTAATTATAGCTAAAATAGCCATTAAAACAAGTGAAATAATCATAGAATTTAGGGGCTGTAATGAACAGTAGGTTTTATAAATTTCTACAGGTTTGAGGTTGGATTTGAGTACATTAGGTTGTAGATAATCCTTTTGTGGACACTTGGCAAATTGGATGATTTCTAGAAAGTGAATATTGAGTGAGATATGATCAAAACACCAAAACTAGTGGATTCTGACCTTGCTGTACAGATGGTATAAAAAGTCACATTTACGGACTGAGTTGGTTAAAAAGTTAAAACTATGAGACCTAGATAAAATCATGTAGATTCTGAATCAATTGGATAGTCAACCAACTCTTTATGGTTTGTAAATGGCATCAAAAATGGTGAAAGTGAAATTTCAGTCCAAAAAGCTAATGTGACCTTTATGTATAAAAGTAACCATATGTATAAATATAACTAAAAGATGTACTAAAATGAGTTTGAATCTGTAAAGTGGACTTAAAAATAAAGCCAAGCATATAGATATATCAATTATACCATTTACGGTTTATAAATTATGACTATTTTCGTAAACATAAAAGTATACAAAATTTACTACTACCCGAACACTATACTATGTAAAGCGATTTTTGTAACTAAAACCCGAGGTGGTAGGACCCACTTCTTGGGAGTTTTAAAATGCTAACATACTGATAATAAAAGTATCCCGACCTCGAGAACCCGAAATTTTATAACAAGAGTCATTTACAAGCTTAAATGGGCCATAAGGCCTTATTGGACCACTAGGCCCAATGAAACAAAATAGACTTATTGGACTTAGCTTTAGGCCCAATCCACATGGACCTTACTAATGGGCTAGGACCTGGTCTTTGAGTAATAATATCAATATAATAACTTAATGGGCTTGCTTAATGGGCCTATTGGGCTTTTTGAGCTAATTTAGACAATACTAGTAAAATGGCTAATAAAAACAAGTTAAAAACCTAGAAAACTCTAAGTGTGAAATAAATATGTTGCAAGAGCATGATCATCATATAAACTACATGTATACATATACTTATTTAATTTATGAGTTTTCGTTAATTTTTATCGACTAGAAACCTAAGACCCGTTACAATTTGTATAGGTCTTGGTTGATTGACGCGCCTACTTCCGAAGTTTTTATTCATCGATATTCTCGTCCGACATCACTAAGTGAGTTCATAGCCTCGCATTTTTACACTTTAATTGTTTTATAAACCCGCGAGGGAGATAACATGCTTGTTTTTAAAATAGAACACAAGGGAGATTGTATGCTAGTTGCCTCGATTATTATTATAAGTTAGCTTAACTCGCTAGATAAAAGACCTGCGGAAATCATGAATTGTTAACTACCGGGAAATGGTAGACGCTTATACATGAAATAGTACTATTTGGAGGCTGCCACCTCCAATCCGTGACGACTGGCTATCGTCAAGTGTCGGGAATATGACACAACGGATGCGTTGTATAGAGAATAATATGCACTCATAGCGAGGGTGTATAGTAGGCATACCTTGTTGGGAACCCCAACATAATTAGATGGTAACGTTCAATGTCATGAGACTTATAAATAATCCCCCGATATAACTTTGTTTGGCCACATCGTTATATCCTGATGAATATTGAGAAATGATACTTGTGTTCGGAAATTTTATTGTTTATATATATAAACTCTATGGATTCACTCAACATTATTGTTGACGTTTTAGCATGTTTTATCTCAGGTCCTTGAAGGTAATTCGGCGATGGAGACAATCATTACCATCCTTCACTCCTCCACCACAACAATCAACATCTACACCACCACCAACAACTAAAGCTACAAATCCTCCATCTACACTTCTTGATTTTGCATCAGTATTTCAATTCAACAACAGTGTTACAGCATTGGAAAAAGAAGTTGTTTGTCTCAAAAAGGATCCTCTCCACACTCAAGTGACAGCTTTAGTTGATGATCATCTAGATACAAGGCTGGGTGCAACCAGATAAGAATTCATGAACTTTCTTTCAGCATTACTCACTGCAAGGATCATAGAGCAAGTCAAGAATCAACTACTACAGATTCTGCCAGAGGAAGTATCTAACTTTGCCCTCCGGTGATCTAAAAGATGGTTCAAGAGTCACTTGAAGACGTTGTTCTAGCCAAGGAGTCTTCTCAACCACAATCTTCATATGAGGCTGCTGCAACGCTTACAGAATTTAAGTTGAAGAAGATTTTGATCGACAAAATTGATAAAAGTGAATCATATCTGGCAGCTCCTGAACACAGAATTTAAGTTAAAGTGTATTCGTTGAAGAGAAGCCGAAAAGACAAAGATAAAGATAAAGACCCTTGCGCTGGATCAGACCGAGGGTTGAAGAAGGGGAAGACTAGCAAGGATGCAGAACCAACTAAAGATCATAAAGCTAAAGAATCATAGTCCGGCTCATCCAAAGGCACCAAGTCTCAATCAAAATCATCTAGAAATTCTGTTCAATTAGATAAACCAGAGTTTGAGGTTGCAGATTTGGACATGCCATAAGATCAAGAGGAGAACCTAGGTAAGGAGGATGAAGAACCCAAGGAGAAGTTCGCATCTAAACGTGACTGGTTCACCAAATCTACACAACCTCAAGAACCTATTAATCCTGATTGGAATGTTGACAAGACTCCACAACAAGGACAAAATCAAAGCTGGTTAATGACTCTTGCATCGTCTGCTGAAAAACCGTCAAAGACCTTTGATGAATTGATGAGCACTCCAATAGAATTCTCCGCATTCATCATGAACGGCCTAAAAATCAAAAATCTTACTTAAGAAACACTGTTAGGACCAGTGTTCAGACTTCTCAAAGGCACACATTCCAATTATGCTGAGTTTGAATATGATTTTGAAGAATGTTACAAGGCTCTTTTAGAAAAACTTGATTGGGAAAATCCAGAAGGCGGTGACTATCCATTTGATCTTACCAAACCCCTACCTTTAGTTATGAGTAGAAATCATCAAAAAGTACATGTTGATTACTTCTTTAACAACGATCTCAAGTATCTACAAGGAGGTATTTCGACTATGACCTACACGACTTCTATCACAAAGATAAAGGCTGCTCAATATGATCTTCCAGGCATTAAAGACATGGTTCCAAAGTAGCCTATGATAAACATGCATTATGGAGAATCTCACATTGGAGAGAACAACGTAAGTCCTTCTATGGGTACGCACGAGGCCTGCAATCCACACATGATGTATATTCTATGAAACGTATTCTGGCAATAACTCAAGTAGAGGTAATAAGGAAACATAGGTATGGGTATCTGAAAGGGATTGTTGTAAGAAGAGCCGACAACGACCTTTATAGATTCAAGGAAGGTGACTTTCCACGTCTTCGTATCAATGACATTGAAGACATGCTTCTCCTTGTTGTTCCAAATTGGCTTATAAATCCATCGGGCGATGACGTTTTCGTATTTTGACCCTCTGGTGAACAGTAACTTTTACTAATTCCAACAGACGTAATTTTATTAAATCGCTTTTGTTGCGTAAAAAACCTTAAAGGCGTATTTTATTCGTTATAGCTCCGTTTTTAGCGATTCTTTCGAGCACGATCTCGTAATTGAAAGTTCTATAATTTTATGAGGTTTACAAAAATATTAACTTTAACTTTTCTGTCATGAACAGTACTTTTAATAAAAAAGATTTATAAAAGTATTAATTGTCGTAAATGCGAAATTCATAAACATCGTTACGTTATTAATTAAAAATTACGATTCTTTTTCATTTTAGAATCCCAAAAATATTAATTATTTGTTAAAAATATCAAACTGCTGCTGTTTGATATAAAATTTTTATAAAAATTATTTTATAAACTCCGGTTAATTAACGTATAACTCGTTTTTTAACGTAACTTTCTTTTTAATCCGTTTGACAAGTTTTCTTCTTCTTACCTTATTCGGAATCGTCGTGAAATTATTATCTTATCAAAACATAAAATGAGTATGTTTTATACACGAATTTGAGAGAATTGTTTTGTGCTAGTTTTATTTTTTATTTGTTGATAAATCCATTATCAACCTTTTTTTTCCTTTATTTTATCAATTTGTATTTCACACAAAAGCCTCATATGTGTTTATTATTATATATTTTCATATAAATCATATGTTTAATTATGTCCATGGTCCATCAAGGTCCTTTTGGTTCCCAACGATTACAAGTCTTTTATTTTAACCTCTCATTAGATAACAGTCATAACATGGAATTCCCGCATGTTAGAAGCACTTGCTAAAAATACTAGTAGAAAAGTTTTGACCTGGTTTCCACCCGAGCAGTTGCTTATGCCAGAATATATTCCTCCATTCTTTCAAAACCATTGGGTTAACTCAACCACCTCCTTTCAGTGCCCCTTGAAATACAGAGGTTTGCACTTCATGAAATCCTGTAGTCGCCTCCTCGAGCAACGCGATTCAGATCCCCTGACACCCGTATTCCCCGAAGTATGGCTGTCCAGTGCCATTTCTGGTTGCTTACGTACGGCCAAAAATGACATCTGACACCTTGGTCAATCATAGACTATGAGCTGAGCATTAGTGACCGTATGGTTGTGGTTGATAGTTGGGGCCTGGTGTTGTTGTGACCGGGTGTTGAACCTTGTGGCTCGTTTTGGGGCCATTTTCTTCAATCACAAGAAAATACAATATCCGTTAGATTTCATAAAATCATAACCATGACATGACATATCCATGATAAATAAAGTGAGATCACATCACACAGTGAAATGTACAACCGAATTGCAATCAACAATGATATAACTAAATCGACATTCATTCACCACAAATTCGATTATAGACATGACATAATATACCACCATTCCATATATAACTGGAAAACATACATGATCTGTCTTTGGTACATTAATAGATTCCTATCGCTAGGTTACAAAATGAAAATTGACTATAGTGCCCTACTAGCCGGGAGTTACCCCGTAATCTTAGTTAGGCTATAACAGGAAAGCTAATCATAAATAAAAGATCTATCAATAGCTAACCCAAATAAAAGGATCTATTACCGCCTGCGACTGAGTAACCCATAAAAACTTACAGACTGCATAATAGGATACAATCATAACCAAAGTCCAGGAACTGCTACAAGTGGTCCTCCAATTGGTCCAACGCGTGCTCCAGCCTCCAGGGCCTGGGTACGCATGATATGCTGAACAGCCAAATCATCTGCAACCTGACGCTGCCACTCATGGCGACGCATCTCAGTCTCTAACACTGTAACTCGTGCCTCTAATGCCTGCGCGAGCTTCAACCTAGCCAAGGCCTGACGGGGCTCACATACTCCTCTTGCTTGTAAGCATCACTCTCTGTCCTCAGATACCTCAAACTTAGCTCGCAACAGCTGCAACGATCCTTCCTGGGACCATCGTGATGTTCGTAAGGGAAACTCTGAGTCCTCTCTACAGCGAACATCTACCGGTAACTGACCCTCCTGTTTGACGCATCCTCTAAGGCGGTCATCATCCTCCTCTCAATATCTCGAAACCTGGTCTCCATAGTGTCTACAAAACTGCAATCGACTCTATGGGCCATAGTGGGTCCTGGCTGTCTCGCAGCAGCAGCAGCAGAACTCTCTCCAACCTCACACTCAGGTCTAGGAGTAGTAAGTAGTAGTCTCTTCCGAGGCGGCGTGTCAGCCTCGGGAATATCAGCTCTGCGGCTAGTAGATGGTGCAGGTAGTGGTATAGGTAACAATGGTGGGGTCCCTGATGGGTGTAGTGAATGATAGAGGGATGATGCTACATCTCTCATCTCAACCGCGAGTGCTCTAGGACTTAGGGGTCGAATACGTGGAGATAAAAAGGATGGTGGTAGTAGAGGTGTAGGTAACCTCAATCCCTCACTGCACTAAATCCTCAGATGCTCAGCTCTGAAAGTACACTGGTACATGATCCTCCAGCTCCATGGGATCAGGTACATACTCTGGAGAATGTGGTGCCTGCTCTAGTAGCTGTCTGGCAGCCTCCTCGTAAGGATCCTCAGATGGGATACTCCATGATCGTGCCTCAGAGTGAACAGAAGTATAGGTAACAGCGGAATCAGCTGACATGACTACTGTGACCAGCAGAAATGGCTTATATGAGTATATTATATAAGACTCTTATAGCAATATACATTTATATCATAACATGTATATCAATTATGAATGCATCTAGTCCAACCAACTAATGCAACAAGTAGTGTATGCATGAATGTATGCACATATGTATGTCCCGTGTAAACAAAGGGGTTTGAATACTCTTTTGAAAACGGTTATAGTCCAGCAAAAACATTTGACCTGGTTCTCTATAACCTTGGCTCTTGATACCAATCTGTAACACCCCCAAATTGGGTCGCAGCGGAATAAGGGTCCGGGGCGTGTTACTTCTCAGATCAATAACACAAGATATATATAGAACGACCAAAAAGTCATTTGAAAACGATACATTAGATTTAACAAAGTAATTGTTACATAAGCCCGAAGCTTAACTTGTTCACTTGATCAAAATACAAAGATTTTCAGCCCATAACAGATAACAAAATGAAATGCGACAAAATCTTTAATGCATGACATCCAAATCAAAACCACCAATGTATCCATCGCACCTCGTGCTTATTGATTCCACTGAAAAACATTGATTTAAAACGTCAACAATAATGTGGTGAATTCCATAGGTTTTGATAAATCAAATATTGTAAGTAACCACAAGATTTCCCTAGTGTATATAATGCAACAGATCAGACATCATATAAATGTAATTACTTTCTACTAAGCTCATGAACAACTGAAGCTTGACGTGTATGAATCCAAATTAATGGCCTACATTGCCCGTGGGGGTGTTCTAACACGCAAACATCCTAAATTCGACATGATACGTGCGTATTGTCCAGTGATAGCTAATCACCCGAACGGGGATGTCAATCCCAATAGATCTATTCATAACATTCGCGCTCACATCATAATTGACATTCATGATAATGTGCTTAGATATGGGTTACGCTACTTAGGCCAACACGTAATCATAACGATGGAAACTTAACCACTTGTGTCCAATTTTAAAGCATTGCAATGTTTTTTCCACCCCAAAAAAAAACTTTGGTAAAAACAAAAGCATTAATACGTGGGGCTATGAACTCACCTTAATGAGTAATGCCAAGTGATATCACAATAACAGCGCCACGCAATTGAATCAAATCAACTAATTAAATTAAGGTCCTTATAATACTAACACATTAATATATTCCTACCATGCATAATCTATATAGCAGAATCCACCATCTAAATGTTTTAAGTGAAAACATGTTTTATAAAATTAAAAACTGTTTATAAACATACTTTGGAAAAATCGTCATAACTTTCACTTCTAATCCGTTTTCTGCGTTTCTTATGCCCATCTTGTCGTATTAAGACGAGTTTATTCATAATTTTGATGACATTTTTCGTATATTATTGACCCCACATGGTGAACAGTTACATTTACTATACACAAACAGACGTAAGTTTTATTTAAACGTATTTGTTGTCGTCAAAAACTCCCCGTAAATGTCGTATTTTATTCGTTATAGCTCCATTTTTTATTAGCGATTCCTTTCTAGCACGATCTCGGAATTTGACAGTTCTATAGTTTTATTGAGTTTACAAAATAAAAACTTTTCTGTCATGAATAGTAACTTTTATAAAAATAGTTTATAAAAGTATTAATTGTCGTAAACTTGCGAAATTCATAACTCCCGTTTCGTTATTAATTGAAAATTACGATTCTTATCATTTTTGGAATCCCAAAATATGTATTATTTGTTAAAAATATCAAACTTGCTGTTTGATATAAATTTTATAAAAGTTATTTTATAAAAATCCGTTTAATTAACGTATCACTCGTTTTTAACGTAACTTGTTTCGTTATTAATCCGTTTGACAAGTTTCTTATTACCTTTTCGAATGTCGTGAAATTGTATTATTCTTATAAAAACATAAAATGAGTATGTTTTATACACGAATTTGCGGAGACACGAATGTTTGTGCTAGTTTGATAAGTCCATTTTCAACCTTTGTTTCCTTTATTTATCATTTTGTATTTCACCAAAAGTCTCATATGTGCTTTATATTATATATATGTCATATATCATATGTTTATTATGTCCATGGTCCATCAAGGTCCTTTTTGTCCCAACATTACAAGTCTTTTATTTTACATAATAAACCATAACTTTTATAAATAATCCATAAATTACTAGTTTTTATATGTAGTTATTTTACACAAAAACCATGTGTGTACAAGTCTTCTCATCTTTTATACTCTTATATTAATAACCATACAACATTAACATAAGTCCATAATTAACCTTAACTTGTCATAAGTATTTCTTTAACTTGAAACATGTCATGAAACCATAAAAACCCTAATTAACCCATAATTATGTTTACACCAAAATAACATGATACAGTATTTTATTATCATTTTTGATATGATATATGTAATAACACAACATATGTAAAAGTAATCCATGTGATCATTTCAAGTAAAAATCTCGTTTTCATGATAAAATCTTAAATGGTGATTTAAGCTAACATAGAATAACCATATGCATAAAAGATGGGGGAAAAAAAAAAATTTTTAAGACAAAAAGGTTTCTAGTAGACCTTATGATGTGTGATGATGATGATAATCAAGTGCTAAACCCTTGTTTAGCCACAAAACCAAAGCTTGCAAGATGAAACCCTAGACTAGGTTTAGAAAACCCTAATCTTTCCTTTCTTGATTAATACTTGAAAAAGGGTTAGCCAATGCTTGGGATCACCTTAGAATATCTTAGAATGGATGTGTATAGAAGTGTATAGGTTGCATAAAATTTTGTATGGATTTGTGTGGGTGAGGGTGTTGAGCCGTGAGCTTAAGGAGAGAAAGAGAGAGGTTTTGTGAAAATTTTACTAAGTGTTTGCTCTTTATGTGTTACTAGCTAGTTACTTGCATGTATATAAGACTTTCATGGTCAATAGTCAAGTAACACATTCAAAGAGATATGAAGGAGGGTTTAGGGCTTGTATTCTTGGTCTTTGGTCAAAGAGACAAAGTATGGGCTAGGTTTAATGAAGTAGGATGTACAAAGACCAAGTTGCAAGATTTTTGCATATTTCTTTGTATCATTTGCTCCATATCCGGCCAATATGAGATATATATGATATATTTTTGTAGTTTTTATGTATTGGGTATAAATGTGGGTATTTGTTGAAGTGTAGAAAAGTTTTGGTGGTTCCGGGTATGCCTAAACGTACTTTATCGCGAAACGTAACAAATTTTCGTAACCGATAAAAATAAATGAACAAAGACCATAATTATTCTCAAAATAATTATTTAATACTTGATTGATGTAAACACTTAATTGTTTGATGCCCGTTTACATTGAACGCTAATTTTTAGCTTACGCGATTTTACTTAATACATGAAATTACAAGCAAACGCGTACGACACTAAAAATAAATAGTAGATTTATCGACGTCGTCAATGACTTGAAAACATAGGGTGTTATATCCACCACCTCCTAGTCCTATTCGTCTGTTGGGCTATCGAGCTGCGATGATCCGGCTGAGAGTTGAGGTCGCATCTACTTCCCATTCATCTTCTTGAATTGGTCTTCACGTTCCCACGTGAACTCAGGACCTCTCTTGGAGTTCCATCGAACCTTGACTAATGGGATCCGACTTCGCTTCAACCGTTTAACTTCACGGCCCACTATTTCTAATGGTTCCTCAACAAAATGAAGCTTGTCATCAAGATGAAGTCCATCCAACGGAACGGCTAATGGTTCGTCGGCATGACACTTTTTCAGGTTGGACACATGGAATGTATTATGAACTCTGCTCAGCTCCTCAGGAAGCTCGAGCTTGTAAGCAACCTCTCCAACCTTTTCTAATACCTTGAAAGGTCCAACATACCTGGGGTTTAACTTCCCCCGTTTGCCAAAACGTACGACCCCTTTCCAAGGCGAAACTTTAAGCATAACTTTATCCCAAGACTTGGTATTCTTTGGTTAACTTCAGATCGGCGTAACTCTTCTGTCGATCACGAGCGGCTTGCATCCTTTGCTTGATCTGGATGATTTTCTCAGTGGTTTCTTGAATTAGTTCTGGACCGAGGATTTGAGCTTCTCCAATTTCGGTCCAACAAACAGGTGAACGACACTTTCGACCATAAAGTGCTTCGAATGGTGCGGCCTTGATGCTAGCGTGATAGCTGTTGTTGTATGAAAACTCGACTAATGGCAAATGGTTAACCCAACCCTTTCCAAAATCGATCGCACAAGCACGCAACATATCCTCGAGAGTTTGAATGGTCCTCTCGCTTTGCCCGTCTGTTTGTGGATGGTACGCAGTACTCATATCCAGACTAGTACCTAAAGCATTCTGAAGTGTCCTCCAGAAATTTGATGCGAATCTCGGGTCACGATCACAAATGATTGAGACAGGTATTCCATGTCTCGTGACCACCTCCTTTAGGTACATTCTTGCAAGTTTATCCAAAGGATCAGTCTCTCTCATCGGTGTGAAGATCGCAGACTTAGTGAGTCGGTCAACAATCACCCAAATGGTGTCGTAGCCTTGCGACGTCTTAGGAAGCTTCGTAACAAAATCCATAGTGATGTTGTCCCACTTCCATTCAGGTATCTTGGGTTGTACCAACAATCCTGATGGCCTTTGATGTTCAGCCTTGACCTTAGCACAGGTCAAACACTTGCTAACATAGGTAGCGATATCGGCTTTCATGTTGGGCCACCAATATAGCTTTTTCATGTCTTGGTACATCTTGTCAGAACCTGGATGTATAGGAGTATTTGTTTGTGGGACAGTGCTGATCACCGCTCGCAAATGCCATAACAAGGTAGCCAACTCCTGCCATTGAGGCATAGGGTTCCATCCGCACAGGGTTCTAACTTTTCCGTCCTAATCGACTCTAGATTTTTAGCGTTTTCAACCAACATTCCTCCAACATCTTCATTCTTGATGTTCTCTGGTTTCGTGTATTCAGTTGAGCTTCAAGATTGTTTGGGAAGATCCAAACTATAGTACGAATAAGGCTCGAACCTTAACGGTGGTTCTCGTTCTTTTTTTTTTTTTTCCCCCTGCTCAAAGCATCAGCAACGACATTGGCTTTCCCCGGGTGATAACGAATATCGCAATCGTAATCACTAAACAATTCTAACCATCGGCGTTGTCTCATGTTTAGTTCCTTCTGATCAAGAATGTGTTGTAAGCTTTTATGATCTGTGAACACTGTACACTTGGTTCCGTACAGATAGTGCCTCCAAATCTTGAGAGCGAACACTACTGCTCCAAGTTCCAAATCATGAGTCGTATAGTTCTTCTCATGAATTTTCAACTGGCGTGATGCATAAGAAATCACCTTTTCTCTTTGCATCAACACAGCGCCCAAACCCTTCTTTGAAGCGTCGCAGTATGCGATGAAATCTTCGCTTCCCTCCGGTAATGCAAGGATTGGTGCACTGCACAACTTTTGCTTCAACAGTTGAAAAGCTGCTTCTTGTTTATCGCCCCAAACAAACTTGACCTTCTTTTGAGTAAGCTTAGCCATTGGTTTGGCTATTTTTGAAAACCCTTCAATGAATCTTCGATAGTACCCAGCGAGACCTAAAAATTGACAAATCTCCGTTGGTGATTTAGGAGATGTCCAATCCTTAATGGATTCAATCTTGGCTGGATCCATATGAATTCCTTCACTATCAATCACGTGACCGAGGAACTGTACTTTAGGAATCCAAAATTCACATTTGGAAAACTTGGCATACAACTCCTCCTTATTAAGCAACTCTAAGATTTGCTTAAGGTGTTCTTTGTGTTCTTTCTTGTTCTTCGAATATATCAGAATATCATCAATAAAGACAATTACGAACTTATCCAGATACGGTTTGCATACCCGATTCATAAGGTCCATGAATATGGCAGGTGCGTTTGTCAAACCAAATGGCATAACTTGAAATTCATAATGGTCGTAACGAGTTCTGAAGGCAGTCTTCGGAATGTCTTCTTCTCGAACCCTCAGTTGGTGATAACCTAACCTTAGGTCGATCTTCGAGTAGACACTCGACCCTTGAAGCTGATCAATTAAATCATCAATTATGGGGAGTGGATAACGGTTCTTCACTGTCAGTTTGTTTAATTCTTGATAGTCAATGCACATCCGAAATGATCCATCCTTCTTCTTGACAAACAAGACCGGAGCTCCCCAAGGTGAGGAACTGGGTCTTATAAAGCCTTTGTCGGACAGCTCTTTCAGTTGCTCCGATAACTCTTTCATTTCGGAAGGCGCCAATTGATAAGGTGCCCGTGCTACAGGTGCAGCACCAGGTACCAAATCAATTTGAAACTCCACTTGTCTAGTCGGAGGAAGACCCGACAAGTCCTTAGGAAATACTTCAGGAAAGTCTCGAACTATTGGCACGTCCTCAAGTCGCTTCCTCTCCGACTTGTCTTCAACCTCCGTTGTAGCACCCCCAAAATCAGGTAGCAACAGAATGGTAACATTAGGGTGCTACGTCAAAGTACAACAATCAAGATATAGGAAACGACCTTTAAATGGACGTTTTTAAGATAAGATTTCATTCGATGCCGTAGCAAAATATCAGAGTTCATACATTAGGTCCCATATGT
>BQNB010120422.1:0-20636 GCA_026074375.1 Tanacetum coccineum | reverse complement strand
TTTTCATCTCTCGAGCCTATGGTCAGTTATTTTAATGATTTAGACTACTTCAAAGATTTTGAGAAAGAATTCCCAGCCATTGTTTACAATGATGCTCTAACGTCTAAATTAGATTTCTTAACTGAATCTACTATAAGTTCTCAACATATCGATGAATTTAATTTGAAAAATGAAACATCATTGTCTGAATGTGATGAAGAGGAACAAAACATTTTGTACTTTAATGAATTATTTTCTCTTAACGTAATTTATCCCGATGATTTAATGTCGGATAAGGACAATGATGATGATGAAATACAGTCTTCGGGGGGTAATGTAATAAACATAGATACTAAAGGGTCAAATAAGCTTCTGGAAACAAGTCACGATGAAATTAGAAAAATATTCAATGTGAGAAGTTTTATCATGGAATTAAAGTTTAATACTGTGGGTTATAATTGTCTTAACAATTGGATGCCATTAAATCTCATTAAGAATTTATATGTGCCGATTGGCATCCCGTTCGACCCCAAGCGGTTTTATAAGGATGGTGTTTACACGAAAAGATTGCAGAGGCCAAGGTACGTCTTTCTTCACTTTAAACTTGAGAAATTTGGTCTCCAAAAATGAAAACGGCGTATTGGCGAAACACCTATACGCCGTATCAATGATTTTTAACCAGAGTTGACTTAGTCAACTATTTTACACAATATGACGTATTGGACGAAACCCAATACGACGTATCGAGTTTGGGTATATAAACCCAGTTCATACGCCGTATATGTTTTTACACACTTCTTTACTCCTAAAAACCTAAAATTCACCGAGGCAAATCCAAATTCATCACTACTCGCTTTTAGGTCAGACATTTAATTACTCGATCATCAGGTAATCGTTTCTCGACTTCCTTTTTTCTTTTTCCTTTTTTTCGATTTGACTTAGGGTTAGGGTTTATATTCGACTAGTTTATGTGCCATGAAACTTGCATACATCCCCCTATACATGTTAAGATTATTACTGGAATAATAAAACACGGAGTCAATGGGTTTGGGGTAAACTGGTAGAAATGGGAAACCCATTTCAAATTTTAAACAGAACAATGATACGTCGTATTCATCCCTAATGGATACGGCGTATCACGGATTTTTACCCCTAAAATTTAAAACCTGTACGACATATCCATTAGCTTGGATATGGTTTATAAACCCATTTTGAAAATTTTACCAGTTTATTCCCTATACAGCGTATTTGCTTAGTCCATACGCCGTATGTTCTTGCAACCTCTATACAGCGTATGGACTCACCCCAATATGCCATGTCCAGCCTGATACCAGAAGGGTACGATTTCATGATATATGTATTGATCTCGTTTTATTTACAAATATGGCTCTACTAAAGAGAGATCAGAGACATCAGAGACATCCGTACCTTTGGTTTGAGGGGCTGGAGTACACAGATGTGGATATTCACACATTTGAGGAGAGGTTGGAGAGGATTTTCAGGAGACAGATCCACAGGGTTTAGGTTTTGGATTTTGCTGGTTTGACAGAGGAGTTGAGAGAGGATATAAATACTAGGATTAGGATGGTACATTTTGATGAGCATGGACAAGACATTTTTGTTAGCGATGCTTAGAGACGGTTGCTGGATATCAGGGGACCACTGGTACGAGAGTGGGTTTTGGAGTTCTTTAGCACCTGTAGGTTTGATGACATGATTTTAGATTTTGAGGCCCCTAGCACTCTTCAGTTCCAGTTGGGGGGTGCTAGACGATGGGTGAGCAGAGGGGAGTGTTAGACAACATGGCCCATGATTTCTCTAGATTTACCACATGGACGGTCACTAGTCTTTCACGTATGATGGATCAGAGCGGGGTCAGATACACGAGCTATTCAGATACACATGTGCCATATCAAAGACGCACCAGGGACAGGACCGGTGATGCCAGCACGTCCATAGCCCAACAGGACGAGGAGCAGCTAGACCCATGATCCCTTTACTCCTTATCTTTTTGTTTCTATATTTTGTACACTTACTTATTCATGTTAATATAGAAAGGATGTGCAAGACCGAGAAGTTTGAAGTTATAAAGTATTCGTTAGGACCAACGAAGAATACATTGCTGTAAAAAATCGCGGATACAATACTTAGAAAAGAAGCAAAGATAGTTTGTCTCACATCGACCAAAAGATTTTTCAAAGACGAGGAGAACGATGGACGGTGACTAGAATGGATGAAAAATGAAAGGAAGAAAAAAGTCTAACTTAAAGACTGGCTAAAAGAAAGTGCTTACCGGAAGACAACCCGACTGTTTTTAATTGTTTGATTGTAATTTTAATTATTTGATTAAGTCTGTCTTCCCAGACATTCAATATGACGTATCGAACCTCTATGGATACGCCGTATCGACCTGTATGGACGTTGTCAGTCTTTAATTTCTGCATTTAATTTCCTGCAAAACTTTAAAACATTTGTTTTTATAGGATGCAATACGGCGTATCCTTGGGTTTGGGATACGGCGTATTGACTACCTATACAGTATGTGTGTTTATTTTCTGCATTGTAACCATTGTATAACCGAGATAGGAATTACACTTTTATCTTCTAAACTTTTATGCAGGACCTTGCTGTAAAGAAATCGACGATATGGTATACTCTAAAAAAGACGTGTGTTGAACTCGTACGAGCATTCTGACGCCTCGTCAACACACTTTTGCTCAAGAACTCAAATTGGAGAATCATCCCGAGCAACATATCAGGGGAGTTCCTCGTTCTAATTCTATTTCCCATTTTCTTTAATTGTTTTATCTATACAACGAGGACGTTGTATAATTTAAGTGGGGGATGGAGAATTAGAACGCCTACTTGTCCTTTCTTTTACAAATAATATGCTATATGCTTAAATTATGCCAAATTAAAAAAAAATTAGCATAACTTTTGTAAAAATTACTAGTTACATGACCTCGCGCACTATAACCCTTAATGATAAATTATGAGAATTAAGCCTATTTCGTTTCCAAAAGTTTACTAAAAATTCCACAAAATTATGAGTGTGCCGGTGATGTAGTGGACTTTAGAACTTGGCTTGGTATATCACTCGAGACCATAATAATGAGTACTATGGATTTAGATGGAGTAACCTGTTTAACTAGTAAATTTCTAGGAATACGCCAAAAAGCCTATATGTTGTGATATTAAGTAACCACACTAGTTAGTTAACCCTCGTATAACCCCTTATTTACTCTTACTTTAAGAGGAAGATACCCTAGAAAAACCTGTTGAGCCGTTCCTGTCTTTTTCACACCAAATGTTTATTTCATGACACCTTTACACCTTAGTCTACCCTGTAGATTAAGCCTATTTAATCAAAGTTGCTAGTTGCTTTTGTGTAAACTTTTGTAGTTCCTGTGTCAAAGTGAAATTTTCTATCTCCGGTTAGGTCGGGAAATTACACAATGCAATGGGAATGTAAAAGTATGTAGCTCGTGTATTTTGTTACTTTCATAATTATGTTTCATGTCCGAATACGAAGTGTTTAAAGAAAAATTATCCGGATGAATTATGATGGTGAAGACGGTGAAATTACACCGAGATTCGTATTATTATGTTATCAAAATGGAAAAATAGAAAATGCAACAAAAAATAGGAGGAAAGTTTAAAGATAGTTTGTCCGTTGATCTTAAACTGATAAATTCCTTTGAGGATCGGTTTTTCGTTGATACGTGGTAAAAGTCAATGATGTATAGTTTTGTATAAAGTGGTCGATATCACCACTTGCCTTGTAAAAGTATGTATAAGTTGGGATGATTGGGAAGTTGACCGTTATGGGAACGCCAACTTATGTTGTCTTTGTCATTCTATGATCGAGATGTTTGTATACATTTCTGAGTCTTTATCATGGAACGGTCGAGAAAGTTACTAGCAACTATATACCTTATTTGTTTAGGCTTAATCTATTTGTTATGTAAATTTTATTTAACAACAATACTTCCCTCCCTAACAATTAACCTTAGATTTTACTCGAATAAGGATGTGATCGAGTCATGCATGTCTATTCCGTTGTTACGGCCATGTATGTGTGACTCAGTCACCTTGTTGGTTTATTACTTTTGGTGAACGTTAGTAGATTCATACCCTTTATCATTCTACATCCTAACCCTTGGTTAAACTCGAATGAGGATGTGATCGAATTATACATGTCTATTTCGTCATTACGGCTATGTATGTACGATTCAGCTGCGTTGTTGGTGTGGTACTTTTGGTGAAAGATTGATAGAATGATCAACCCTAAGCCTTATAAAAACCTAATTTACCTTTTGACTTGTTTCTCCTTAGCTCTAGTAGTAGAGATGTGTATCCTTGCCAAGCATATGATAGAAAACTAATCACGACCGAGCAATTAAGCGTACCAATTAAATGTTACACCCTTGATTAGTTGAGTGATCTGAGTGTTTTCATTTCCCATATTTCGTGAGGTGCTTGGTTTTGTACAAGTGATTTAAATGAAAGAAATGCTTAAAGGAAAAAAATCCTTAACTTCGGTTGGGATACATTTTCAATAAATTTCTAGAGTCTACTTGAGGACAAGTAGGATTCAAGTGGGGGGATATTTGATGACATCAAATAATGTTACTTTTATAGCATCATTTATCCCAAATAAATTACCCACTTTTATATAATTATTGCAAGAATTGTTACTTAATTGCTTAAAGTTGTTAATTGCAGTAATTATAGAGTACATTGTAAAGACAAGCTAAAAGGCGCACATTTTAGAGCTTAAACGATGATATTTAAAGATTACTCATTTTTGACTCAATACGCCGTATCCAGCAAAGAAGATACAGCGTATCAGCGCCTGGACTTCACAAGAAAGCATGTATGTTTAATTACCAATACTGCGTATTCCACTGAATACATACGCCGTATCCAGCTGGTCAAACAATCAAAGATCCTACATTAAATGCGATTGAGGAAAGATATTACCGAATGATTGTGAACGTAGCGCGCACTCCAAGGAATACACCCTAATATGCCGTATTGACCTCACTCAATACGGCGTATCCACTCAATTTCAGAGACTATAAATAGAAGACTCAAAAACGAGTTTTTAGGGTGCAAAATCATATTCTCTATACCATAAACATAAATGTTGATTTTCTAAAGAGACGAAGAGCAGCCACGGTCAAGCATCAAAACCTAATTCTATAGAAGACACCGTGTAATTCCTATACTCTTGTAATTATTTAATTTTTGGTATCGTTCGTTAAACACGTTTAGTTTACCTTGGTTAATTGATTACACTTGTATTATTACAATGGTTATGTGCTAATACCCTCGGGTATTAGCCATCTTAATGAAGATTCAATGTTTAGTTTGTTTAATCTCAATTGCTTAATTTATCATTGATTGTTTAATTATGTTTATCACCTCATACTTGTCTATGTGCTTGAATATGCGACCTATCATTCAACTGGGTTTAGTGAGACTGACCAAGTGATCTAGATAATGGGATAGCTCTCCATATCGCGTTTTATATATCTGGAGCAATAGGATCATAAATAATGTTCTAGATTTAAATGTGCAATAGCTTATGGTTTACTCGAAGAACAAAAAGTCAAATCTAAAAATCTTTTAGTGCTTATACTGAAAAATAATCATGTTGAATCAAAAGATTTTAGAAATGGAAATCGAGCTTTCTGCACATCAAAGAACAATTTCCACAATTTCACTTCAAAAGGAGGAACAAGATTTTTTTTTTCCAAACTCATGAAGATAAAGAAATTAAAAAAGTCATCAGTTTGGAAAATCAAGTCAAAGCTTTAAATGACATTGTTTAGAAAACCGGTCAATCAGTTTAAACGATAAATATGCTTAATCGGAATTGTAAAACAAGTTTTGTCAAACCTCAGTACCTCAATAAATCTCAAAGTGCGAATCCTCGTTTATATGATATAGGATGCTATAATGATAATCTTGCCTTAATGTTAGCTCCTGATTTTGATGAAATGATTCGTCTTGCCCAAAAAATTAGATCAAAATTAAGTGATTTAATCAAACCTTTTGATTATAAAAAATCAAATAACCTTTACGAATTTTTTATTCCTCAGCATGAAAAGTCAGCTAAACAAAAGTATTTTTCAAACGATTTGAGAACGAGTTATACACCTGAAAAGAATGTGTACTCAAAAGAGGTTATCCGTAACCAAACGATTTTGTTGGAAAAACGGATGGATGAAACACTTCCATGGTGTCAAAAATGTAAAAGCAGTGAAAAATTCAAATACATCAATTAAGATGTTCAGTCTTTTCATAATGGTCCTATAAATTAAATCATAAATGACAAACGCTGGCACACTCCAGTCAGTACTGATATGAAACTTTAGTTTAGTATTTTTAAACATTTATTTTTGTTAAAAACTTTAAAAAATTATAAAAAATAGAAAAATAATCAAAAAAATATAATTCTTTTTTAGAAAATTTTATTTTATCATAAAGTTTCTAGGAAAATTAGTTTTGTTCCCGTAACTTAGAATATTTCGACTTTCGTTATTTCCATAACTGTTAGGGATCATAGAACAAGATGCATTTCGATCCGAAAATGCCCCAAAAAGGATAAATTCATCGTCCCTGACTTTTCACTTAAAGATGCTAACACTACTAATATTTGCAGCTTGTGAACTTTTTACTCCCGATATTTATTATATCTTAAGTGAATGTGCTATTTTAAATTTCAACCATGGATCAATGTTTTACAAAATACTATGCTTCACGTTCCACCCGAGAATAATGAGTTTGTAGGCGAGATCATCCCATGTAGCAACTTTCGTCTCGGCACATCCTAACCTTGCGGCTAAGTGACCAGGCTTTTGACACCCCACAGAGACTAGTATCGGGACTCACGGACCTTAGGTTTCAAAAACTCCTCAGGTTTCCGTATATTACATAACTTATAAAATTTAGAATAGTCAAAGTTCAAAAGCATATTGGAATTTAACAAAAGAAATCTATTTTAAATTTAAACTTAATATTAAACATTTTTTCAATTGTAACATCGACCTTTTAGAAGCTTGCACACAATCGGTTTGTGAGGCCTACAAGATGCAGCAAACTTTTTTCCAGTCTCGATCTTGTATTTTACTGTGGGACTTTCTTAGAAGAACTACCACATCGGTTGTGAGCGGCAAGAGGTAGTAAACTTTTATCATCCACAGCTTTTATTCAAATATTATATTTTTATATATATATATTTATATATATTATATATATTATATATATTATATTTATATTGTATTAATTATTCATTTTATTCAATTATTTTTTAAACTTTTGCAATATTCACTGGTAAATTGTCGTTTTCTTCCAAGAAAAGCATATTCTAAGTGGGACGGTAAAATCTTTTTAACTTAATTTTCGGAGGCCTCTTCAATTGAGATTTTGCCCTCGGGAAACTTCAACTTTTGTCTAATGTCCATCGAGGAAGTTGAAACGGGTCATTATTTAACAATTTTTCGATCAAACAAATATCTTCCTCCGGATCGCAATCGGCATGATCAATTTCCGGTGAAATAGAATCATCCTTAAGATAAGCTTCGATTTCTTCCAAAATGAATTCGAAAGTAAACGGCTCAGACGTTGGGGTGGAATTGCCACCCGAAGAATTAGAAAATCCTAGCAATTCAGGAGCATACTCCTCACAAACTGCATCAATGATGTCAATTCGGTTTACCGACTTATCATTTGTAGAGGAGTATCTCGTGGTTTGATCTAGATTAAAAGTGACGGCTTCGTTATCAACCCGAAGGGTTATTTCTTCTCCATAAACATCAATTAAAGCACGACCGGTCCTCAAAAAGGATCTCCCAAGTATGAGAGGTACTCGAGGATCGGCTTCGAAATCGACAACAACAAAGTCTGTAGGAAAATGAAATTTACCAACTTTGACAAAAACGTCTTCGGTGAGTCCTTTAGGATAAGTAATCGATTGGTCTGCTAACTGTAAAGTCATCCGAGTTGGTGTAAGATCAGGTAAAGAAAGCTTTTTCCAAATAGAAAAGGGCATAAGATTTATGCTCGCGCCAAGATCGGCCAAGGCGTGACATATATCCATTCTTGGGAAGTTACATGGTATAAGAAACTTGTCAGGATCTCCTAGTTTTTTGGGAAGCTTCTTGAGGAGCATCGCCGAGCAATTCTCATTCAATGGTATCTTAGCTAACTCAATCAACTTTTCGTTATTCATAAGCAAACTCTTAATCGTAGGAGCAAATCTTGGCATCAAAAGTAAAGCATCCGGGAAACTAATGTCGAAGCGCAAATCTTGAAAGATTTGTAAGATCTTCTCCATTTGATTCGAAGCTTTGTCACGGGACTTTTGATCATCATGACGTGAAGGATATGTAATATTCTGTTTAGGTAAACTCTTCGGAACGTCGGGTTCCGGAATAGAAGTGGTTTTAGGCAAAGTCTTTAGAACATCGGGTTCCAGAATAGAAATGGGGATAACCGGAGGTGGGATTTGAGCGGTACTTCCTTGGAAATTTGCTTGCTCTTTATCCATTGTCTCCTCGGTTTCTCGTTCCACTACCTTTTTAGGAGAAGGATTAGTAGGAATCGAGGGTCCCTTGTAAGCAACACCACTTCGAGTAGTGATTGCTTTCATCTCACCCTTTGGGTTCGGAATGGTATTACACGGAAGAGTACCCGTAGTTGAGGCTTGGTTTTGAAACAATCTACAAATCATGTTTTGCAAATTATTTTGAAAGGTAGTTTGTTTATTCATCATGACGGCTTGTTAAGATTTTATCGTGTTTTGAATTTCATTCTTAAGGTCTCCTTTCAACGAGTTGATTTGATTTTGCAATGTTCCCTTAAAATTGTAACTCATTTATTCCTCTGGTTAACTTGAAAAATCATTTGTTAATCTCTTGCTTGATCTTGTATATTGGCTCTTGAAAGTTGGTTTTGAATCCTGGTTTTTTTGAAAATTTGGAGCATGATTATTTTGAGCTTGAAAACCTTGATTTTACATGAAAATTATTTCCCCGATAATTATTCCCTTGAACTTGATTTGTATTAAACCTATTTTGGACAATTGTTTTGCCCGAAGCAAAACCTTGGTGGTTCCGTTTGATTCTAACACGGTTTGGAGGGTTAACTTGATTGTAAGTACCCGTGGTCGCACAAACACTAGCCTTGATTTCGTGATCGGTTAGCGGACAATTATAACAAGAATGGGCCACCACAACATGTACGCTAGTTGTACCTCAAATCCGCTTTAACCGGGAGGGGAGAGTGATGACTTTTTTTAGAATAACAATCTCGACTAAGGTCGAAGTTGATCGCAAGCTTATCAATTCCTTCTCATCATTTTACTAGAAGTAGCATTATCCTAGAAGCATTTGATCTATTTCGTGAATAACGAACTTTTGATTTGTTCTCAATTATGTTTAAAGCCTCTCTAGTCGTTTTACTTAAAAGATTTCCACCCGCCGCGACATTTAAGGAGTCTTGTTCATTCTCGTTTAAACCGTTATAAAAGGTATCAACTTGAGTTTAACTAGTAATCCGTGATGGGGGGACAAGCTTAAGTATCTCTTTAAATCGTTCCCACGCTGTCACTAAAGTTTCTCAAATTTTTGTGTAATATATCGAGAAATTTCTCCTTTAAGTGAGTGGTTTTCGGAAGGAGGGAAATATTGATTCACAAATTTGGTAACGAGATCCTCCCAAGTCAAGATTCAAATTTGGTGGTTCTTTCTCGTACCAAGTTTTAGCGGCCCCCTCGAGCGAATATGGAAACATCATAAGCTTAATCACATCGTTAGGCACATTCCTAAATCGTAAAGTCGAGGTAATCCTTTTGAAACTATTAATATGAGCATGAGGATTTTCACTCTCACGTAATGATTAAAAAACGGGTAGCTTGAACCAATTGAAGCAAATTCGTCTTAATCTCAAAATGATCTGCATTGATTTCTCGGTAAAACAATAGCTTCTTCTCGTACCCCTTCGTGGGTTGCTCGTGGTGCCCGGGAGGAAGAATCTTCATTGTACGTTTCTGCCATTTCAACAATAGTTCGAATCTCGGGTTCGACTATGTTTGGAGCACGTCCTTTGTTTCGACGTCTCGGAATGGTGACGTTTGAATTATTTGGAAAATAAGAATTTCTAGTGCGCATGCACTAAACAAACAAAAGAAATGATAAAAGAAACGAGGAAATTAAAGGAAGTTAATTTTTGTGTAACGAAAACAAATTAGGGTAACTCTCTGCTGTAAATTAATTTTTACAAAAAGAAGGTGCGCCACTTTTTCGTTAGTGACCACAAGGTAAAAAAATATTTAAATATCTTTGGTCCGGGAACTTTATTGCTCGGATAATACTCAATTGAAGGTATTATTTGTGGTGTTCTTTACCAACTTGGCGTTAATTTTTTATATTCACAAATTAACGAGAAGAAACGAAAAATCCGAAAGAGCAAATATTTTTGTCTTTTTGTTTTTAAACTTCTACTTATACTAAAAAGAAAAGAATTTTTTTTTACTTTTTATATTTTTAATTTTTTTATTTATGATTTTCTTAAAAGCGTAACTTTCAAAGACGAAAGGTTCTCCAAATCACGATCAACAAACTTCAAACGAAAGAATCTTAATCACAAATCCCCGGCAGCGGCGCCAAAAACTAATTGGTTGAGTTTTATACACGTAATAATAAAATATTATATGCTATAAAATTACCAAACTACCCTTGAGGACAAAGGAAGAAAGGAAAATTCTCACAAATATATGTATTATACATATATTAACCGGGAAGTATGATTCCCGGGTCGGTTTCCCAAAGATTTATGAAATTGAGACCACGTTTGTTGTTCGGACAATGATTTGAATTGGTTCAAAGATGACTTGTTTCCTAAAATCCTAAAATTGAACAAATTATAGGACAATTAAACTAAACTTTAAATTACGGGAATTATACATTTAACTAAAGCGCAAAACGGCGAACCCTAAATGGCGATTTAAAACCCTAAATTTCCAAAATTAAACCTAAAATGAATTTTTCACTTTTAATATACTCTAATTGACTAAAAAGTAAGTTTAAAGAAAACTAGAACAAAAACGGAGTTGAAATGATCTTAAAAAAACAAAAAACAAAAAACCGAGGAAACGGGAACGAATCTCGTTCTTTAAAAATCAAAATTTTGCAATTTTAACATACGGGAAACAAAACTAATTTTCCTAGAACAACTGTATGATAAAGAAAAATTTTCTAAAACTTAGAATATATTTTTTTGATTATTTTACTATTTTTTATGATTTTTTAAAGTTTTTAACAAAAATAAACATATTGAAAAAATACTAAACTAAATTTAAAATCCTGGAGAAAATTATAGAAAATGCTTGAACTAATAAAGGAAACTAGGAAAATATAAGATTGGGTTAACAGCTTATCGAATTAGCTGTGTATATGCTTAAAACATTTATTGTACTAAAAGAGGCTATAATGTATATTAGTATAGTTTTGGCAAATTAGAATGTAAACGGAACACAGGGCATCGTGCGTTGAGGTGTGTGGTTTGTGAGGAGATTAATAAAGGTTTCGGGATGTGAGGTCGGGGGTGGAGGCTTGCTCACCCCCGATTTTCATCTTCTTTTTTATTTTGAAACTTATAAAAGAAAAGTTGTAGGAAAAACTGAAAACAAACAACTTTAATAAAGAACTTTTACGATCATTTCCTAATAAGCTGAAAATCAGCTAAAGGACTGAAAAACATGTTAAATCTTTACTTTTTAGCTTTTATATAAACTTTTAGAACTTGAAAACATGAAATAAGCTCAACCTAAGACTTATTAAGCGACTTTTTACACTAAACCATAACCTAATATGCTAACCTGGACTTAGATATAAGCTTAGAATTAAAAAGCAATACGATTGGAATCATCTAATAAAGCTCTTAAACACTAACTGAAAGTCAAAACAGCTCGCAAGGGCTAAGTTTCAAGCTTAATATGAAGCTCACAAATGGATCCTAGAGCAAAAAAGCTTTTATCAACTACTTAAAGACAAGCTATAAGCTACTTAAAATTGCAAACCAAATTCATTTTGAAAAAAAGATAAGCAACTAAAAAGCATAATGTAAAAGCTAATAGCTATTGACTAAATTTTTTTAGATTTTTAATGAAAAGCTAAAATAAGCTATAACTGAACTAAAGACAACTTGATTCTATCCTAATAAGCTAATAAAATAGCAATAATTAATCTAATCCTATAAGCATTAAGCTATAAAAAACTCAAAGTGCACTTGATAAAGATTGTTTACCCCAACAGGCCCATAGGGACTTTTTAAGCTTATTTTTCTATAAGCTCTTAGATCCTTATGCACTTTTAGCTTATGTAGGCTTAAACTACAACTAATACTCTACCTAAAACAACTTTTGAAAATGATTTTGAAATCAAAGTGTTTGATGAATAAGATAAATAAAAAGAAGCCTAGATAACCTCATAACATACTGAGTTGTTTGGATTTCAAAAAAGACTAAAGGCTTAATTGCCAGCTTTTAAAACAGATTGATTAATAAACTAATTTTAAAAACTAATGTATGCACCTATAACTTTTTGACATATAAATCTACTTTGATTCTGAAATTAAAATTAAAAACTAATTTTGCCTTCTGAAAATTCAACTTGAAATGCCTGATGTGTCGTTAATACTGATGATGGAGTTGCATTATTTTGAAACCAAATACTCAAATCACAATTGTGCAGACATATAACTCTTGACTTCTACACTAAATAAACACCAATTTAAGAGTTATGAAAGTAATTTGAACAGCTAGACACTACATTAAGCTAGATTACCCTAATAAGCAAAACTATAAACCACAGATCTTAAACCACTACTTAAAAACAGATTTAACCTCTAAAGCATTTAAAAATTAACATTACAAACTCTAAAATGAAGTTAAAAATCAATGCAACAGACAAAATAGCCTCTGACAGTATTAAGCTAAGTTAATACTGCCTTATGCCAAACACCCCTTTAAAATTAATAAATTCCATATGAACTTATGAAAAACAGATTTAATGATTAAAACTCTAGTACCAGATTTTAAACAGATTATAACAACCTCAATTAACAATTATCAATAAGCAAATAAGCCAGAAACAAAAAGCTAATAACTATGCTACTTATTTTTGAGTTTTTGACAGTTTTATGAATATCAAACTAAGAAAAACTAGATTATGCTATAAAACTTAAAAACAGAATACTCAAACATATTTAATAAGCATCTATACAGACAGAATTAAACTTAAATATGCTAGATTAATAAAAGGAATAAACAAATTATAAGCTAGAAAATAAGACAAAAATGAAAAAGGAACTTTCAACTTAAAATCTGCTGATGCTTATACAAAGGCTTTAAATGCTCTTATGATGTAGTCAACAAGCTCTAGGCTTATCACATGGATTAAGCTTAGTAAAAGGTCCATAAGCTCTTCTAGGTTATGATTATTATCAAAAGCTAAGTACCATATGCCATAGGTTTTTAACTGATTTTAGATTTTTTAAGATGATTTAAAGGACTAATTGAGCTCATATTCTAATCTTAGAGACTTAGATGAGCTTATTATTAGCTTGTAAGTCGCTTTGAAAAGTGAAAGATTTTTAATGTGAGGTTTTATTGAAAAAGTGAGCTTTGAGAAAAGTAAGTGTTGAAAAAGGAAAAATTGATCTTTTTATGAAACAAGTCTGATTATTACTTGAAATTTGAAATTACATTAAGCAAATATTAAACTAAGACATTTTGAAAAGAAAATACAAAATAAGCTAAAAAATTCTAAAAAACTAACTAACTCCCTTGTGTGTGAATGTGAGGAGCTTTTTATAGCCTGAGAGGATGCTTCTAGGCCTTCAGGTTGTTATATGTTCCCATTCATCTTGGCCTTTCATTCTTTCTCATCATTGGATCTCTACTAATCACCGTTGGATTAATTGGGGTGAGTACACGGATTGCCAATGTGGCATTCCGTGTGTCATACCTTGTGTGCTTCTTTTGTACTTATTTTAGTGCAAAATCCTTATCCTTGGTGTGTTTCTTTTCCATGCGAGTATTTTCTTATGCAGTGTCAGGACCTTTTGGGATTAACAATGAGGGGCTTGTATGACGGTATTCTTTTGCCATACTTGTTCTCTTGGTATATGAATCATTATGCCACGTCCTTATTTTACGTGCCCTTTGATTTTGACTCGGGGATTACGAAGATGTATGTGGAACAGTATATACCAAATTTCCTTCCATTTTTTTTTGCGTGTAAAATTATAGGAAGGGTGGTTATGCGTTTGATTTTCTTTTGACCTGGGGTTTATTACTCTTGACTTTAGCGGCTTATATATAAAAGATTGGGCCATAGGTGTGTTTTGGGCTCGGGTAAAGTTAATTTGGGTTATTATAAGGAGATAACGAGTGTTAACTTTTATTAATAGAAAGTTAACACCATAAGGGTTTTAAGGGTTATTTGATGTAATATAGTTTATACAATGCTTTTGGTCTTTCATAGGGATTTATTGTTCTGTATGAGATGGGTTAACCTTATGGTAGGGGGGATGTATTGTTTCATGGGATTTTAGGTGCCTGGAGGGGACTGCAGAAGAAAATGGGCGTATTTATTAACTACAGGCTTTGACAGGATGGAAGGGATGGAGTGGTATCGTTATGGGGAAAGGTGAAATTGGTATTGCTTGTGTTCTGTGGTAGGGGTATTTGCATATAGTGGTATATTTGTTACGTAGATTGATGTGGATCTTTTTATGGATTACCCAGTTGATGTTGATCTTGGGGTAGAAGGGGCAGTTGACAATGGGGTTGCTAATAATAATTTTTTTCTCTGTGGAATTTCTCAGGGAAAATTTGGTTATTTGTTGTTTTTTCTTGTTACGGGTCCTGGTTAGCCGACTCTGTTGATCGGATGGAGGGTGTCACTGGATTGGATATGAAGTAAGATTGTCATTAACAGTGTGTGAGGATTAAGTGAGGCAATCATATGGTCGCTTTAAATAGTCTACGGTTGATTTATGGGTTTATAGAGAATGACATAGGATCGGTTTAGGATTTTGGGTGTTAAGGTTGGTTAGTATCATGATTTGGTGGGGATTTCGGTTGCGGTTATTGGTGCATGGTTATTTTCTTTTCTGGGGGCTTAAGAGGTGGATTAGGTTAGTTTGTGGTGGAGGTATTTTGGTGATTAGTCTGTATAAGGCTCTTCTATATGTGGTGTTTGGATTTGTATGGACCAACGGTAGGGTGATACCATGTGGTGCATTCAGGCGTGGCGAGTGCTTATGGTCATGGTTATGGGGTTTTTTAATCGTACTAAGGTGAGGAAGATATACTGGAGCGTTCGGTCGGCGGCGGAAAATATTTTTTTTTATAGTCCTTGTTGGGGTGGGGCTATAGGATTGTTTTTATGGTTCACAGTAAATAGTGCAGGTTATGTCATGGAATGGCTATGGGGTTTTAGGTAAGTTGGGTCTTAGTTTTGTCTTCTTTAATAGTGATGGTTGATGGGCTTATTGTAAGGCATGGAACAGCGCGGACGTTCTTATTTGATACATCTAGGTATATTTAGTTCGTAGATGGTTGGATCTCAATTGGCCACTTTTGTTTCGTACGGTATTTATGTATGTTTAACGATTAATAATGGCTTAGGATGTCGAATTACAGTTAATTAGTTTGATCTTCGTGTTTTTATCTATTTTCTTGTTTAATTTCGGGAGTTTTATGTTTTAGGAATTGGTTTGGTTTTGTTTTTATGTGTAGGCACTTTGCGTGCTTGGCGATGTACTTATCATGAACTGGGTATTGTCGGGTTCTGTATCTAAATTGTTTGTTCTAGTTGCAGAGAATCTGCTAGTAGTTGGAGGAGTTTATCTATTCAATGGTGGATATTATTAGGTTGTTCATATACGGTAGCTAAATTTAGGAATTATAGGGGATTGGTTTGGGGTTTATGGAACTGATGAGGGTTAGGTTATTGTGTGTTCGATTTGACTTGAATTAAGTCTGGTCTATTTGCTGCGGGAATTGTACTGGGGGCTAGTAAGGTTTGGGTTAACTTGAACGATTTGTCGTGTGGGGGAATTTAGGTTGGATTGAAAACATTTAGGAAAAAATGTTGGATCGCTACGGGGTAGTTTACTTGATGGGACACAGATTTGGTTTGGGTGTTGCAATTAATGGTAATTTGGATAAAGTTGGATATTGGGTGACGGTCGGGCTATCTACTTTTTAGGGTAGGGTTTAATAGACGGTTTAAAGTAATGGCACGGCAATTTGATTAGATGGAGCAGACCGGGTTCTGGTATTTCTAGTAAATACATTATACAGGTGGTGGATATTTTGGGAATTTGTTCGGGTTTTGTCATTTTAGTTAGTTGACTTTTGGTTGACTTGTTGACCAAAGTTGACTTTTGACCTTGATAGCATACTCCCGGCTATTGCACACTCTTTTCCGTCTCGTGTCCGTGTTTCTTCGGTTTTGACCGTTTTCTTGTGATTTTTGCTATATCCGTACCTACACAATCACAAAGACAAAACAAGCAATATACAAACATTTAAGCACAATTTTGTCTTTTATGGGTCATTATTGATATAAAACGGATATGTGATTTCTCACATATCACTGATCACATGAATGCTATACTTGGTGTGTACAATGATATTGATGAATATTCTGATATGACATGTATATATTTGGAATCAATTGAGAAATGTCAACGTCTTGAAAAAGAGCTTTCAAAATAAACTAAAAATCTAAACAGCAAATCATTCAATGAATTGTCAATTTTTTTTTCAGAACTTGAACAACACTCAATTAATTTTGAACTTGCTTTACAGCAATGTCAAGAATAGATGAAAAATGACGAAGTTTGGAAACAAAACGAATCTTCTTTATTTAGAGACCTTAATGAACAATATTTCGTTATAAATGATTTGACAGCTTAGTTACAAGACAAGAATAGTGCAATAAGTGAGTTAAAGAAACTCATTGAAAAGATGAAAGGAAAGTCTGTGGATACTGAGTTTGAAAAACCATCGGTTGTTTGACAACTGAATGCTTTTAAATTTCAAAAACCATCAGTTTTGGGTAAAGCGACTCCCTTTTTAAATTCTCTTGAGAAGAAAGATTTTTCAAAGTCAAGGTCGGTTACTAGGATTAATGTGTCACAGAGTTCAACAAAACCAGTCACTCCATAAATTTTACCTCAAAAACAAACAGGCACAACAGTTCAAAAGAACACAAACATGATTGCACCATGAATGTTTAGAATGAACACTAGGTCTACAACTCAAACTAGAACACATCAGTTACCTCAAGATAATAGAAAAACTAACAAACGCGTGTCTTTCTCTACGGGAGTAAATCCCACTACTAGCGTTAGTAGACCACAGCTTAAGAGCACTCAACTGAAAGATAGGGTCATGCAAAAAAATAGTCAAGTGAAGAGAAAGAAAGTAGAAGACCACCGTAGGAATCTTAAGTTTTCTAATAATAAAACGTTTTTGTAATCTGGTGTAATACAGGTTTGAATGTTAGATGCGGATTGTACATTTGTCTGTGTGACTTGTGGCAAATGTGTGTTCAATCAAAATCATGATTTGTGTATTCTTCATTATATTAATGGCATAAATTATAAAACTAAGAAGCCCATTACAGTGCCTATTAGTAATAGAGAACCTAAACGAACAGTGAACCAATTTGTTACAAGACCCCTTTAGAAACCGTTGCTTTAGAATCCACTATCCAAAAACCTAGAGGCACTTTTAGGAGATTATATGAGCATGTTAGTAAGACATGTAGCTGGTGGTACACTAAGCTCACACCACCAGGATATAAATGAGAACCTAAGTCTAAAACATGAAATGTGAATACAAATGTTAGTATGCCTCTAGAACTATTTCTAAGAATACTAATATTTCAGAACACACGACTGTTAGGGGATCTAATTTGTCCAAAACTCCATTGTCTTCTAATTCTTTTGCAGCTCATAGAAATAATCCTGTTCATCGTTGACTCTAGGTGCTCAAAGCACATGACGGGAAATCTCAAGCTTCTAATTTATTTTGTGGAGAAATTTCTGGGTACGATGCGGTTTAGAAAAGAAACGATCTATTTGCGATTGATCTTGGATATTAGATTGTTCAAGGAAATGTCATTATCAAAAGGGTTTACTCTGTTGGTCAATTTTGTGATGCGCATTTGAAAGTTTCTTTTCGAAAATCTACATGTTATGTTCGTGATTTAAAAGTCAATGATCTTCTCAAAAGCTCTTGTGGAACAGATTTATACTCAAGAAACAACTTCTCCTAATCTAATTTGCTTGATGGCTAAAGCTTCATCATCTCAAGCATGGCCTTCCAAAACTGAAATTCATCAAAGATCGTCTTTGTTCTTCTTGTGAGTTGGGAAAAGCCAAACGAAAGTCCTTCAAGATGAAAACACCTAAAAGCTCAAAGAATGGTTTACCAAATTTCTTCACATAGATTGTGCTGGTCCAATGCCAATTGAAAGCATTAATAGTGACAAATATGTACTTGTGGTTGTTGATGATTACTCGAGGTACACTTGGACTCACTTCTTGAGATTTAAAGACGAAACTCTAGGATGTTTACATCTAATTTCTCAAGATGATTCATCGTAGGACTTCATCTAAGTAAGTATAGTAGGAAACATAAGAGGCACATTATTTCTGCAATAAATCCCTTCATGTATACTTTTCACAAGTAGGATTGAGCACAAACGGCCATTTCTCAAAACACACTAAAAAGAACGGGCGTTGTCGAAAGATAGAACCATTACTCTGGTTGAGGCTGCTTGAACAATTGACAAGCGCCGGCTACAATCTTCCACTTTTCTTATAGACTGAAGCAATTGCAACTGCATGTTTTACTCAAAACCGTTCATTTGTAATCCATCGACATGAGAAAACACCATACTACATCATCAATGGACGAAAACCTATAGTCAAATTCTTTCACATCTTTGGCTCCTTATGCTACATTGTCAAAGATGGTGAGAATCTGACCAGTTGATTAAGTAAAGGTGTGATGCATATATTTTTGTTTGGGGTGTATTATACTCAGTTAAAAGGTATATAGAGTGTTATAACAAAGAGAACAAGATTGATAGTTTAAAACCATTCCATGTTATTTTGTGTATTGCCTCATATGGCATCAGTCACGATATAGTTTGGCCCTACTCCAAAATGTCAGACGATGGCACTTGAACATAATAGTTTAAGTCCTGATCCCCAAAGTTAAGAAAATATCCTAGAGCAGATAAGACAGTAAAAATGTCACTTCAAGAGTTAGAAATGTTATTTGGTCTGATGTTTGATGAATATTTCAGTAGAGCTAAGAAAAATTGTGTCAAAGTCTCCAGCTGTTACTACTGCTGATGCATCTGATAAACGTCAACAACCAAACATAACTCCATCTACTTTAACAACCGTTGCTGCAGATACAACTCCTTTGGATATTCAAACAACACATGAACCTATAACTCATGCACCAACTGTCACTACTACTGAGAACATCATTCAATCAGAAAATGCATAGGTTGACGAAGTCGAATCTATCAACATTTTTGGTACATCGGTACATGAAATTGGGGAGTCATCTTCTCACCATGTTGATTCGTCAAACATGCATACATTCTATCAATGACATCCTTCAGAATACCATTGGACAATAGACCATCCATTGCAATAAGTACGAGTGTCGCACGGGTTTTTTGCTTAAGTCAATCTGATATCCCAACTATCTAATCCTAACACAACATACTAACATACGAAACTAGAAATATAGAAAGAGAAAAGAGAGAGATACAAAAGGTAGAGAGAAGGAAAGAAAGAGGTGGTATGATTACACAATGTGAGAAATGGTAACCAACACCATCCTAACATGCTAGGAGGGTGATATTTATAGTCCTTATAGCCCTAGAGGCGTATGGACTCTCATCTTGGGCCGGGCTTGGCTTGTGTTGGGCTTTAGCCCAAAACATGGACAATATTAGCTTAAAGTCCAAGCCCGTTGAACCCGACTAGCTTATTACAATACAAGACTAATTATTACAAAGATGACCGACGACATTCATGTTTGACTTATATAACAATAAGGCTAATAATCTCCCCTAATGTTTAGGTCGACTTTTATCTTTCCAATGTTGACATTTTTGTTGGAGGTTACCATGATTTGACTCTTGAGCTTTGCCTTCTTTGGTCTCGTCTTCGTCTTTTCTTGTTTGTAACGGCTTTGTTCATTCATGCTTTGTGATCTTGATCTTGAGTCTTTGTATTTTGACTTTGAGTTCTTGAGATCTTTCATCTTGCATCATCTCCTTGACTTGAATCATCTGGATTTGACTTTCTTGATCAACTTGTACTCTTGACCGACATGCTCATACTTGTCTTGAAAGCTTTCAACCTCCTCTTCTTCATCAAGGCTAACAATCTCTTCTATTGAATGTTTCTTTAGTTAACAATCTCTCTAGAAGAAGATTCTTGATTTGACTTTGAACATCTTTGATGATGAGGAAGTTTGTGATTATCAGAGTTGCTGAATTTGACATGAACTTGAGCTTTCTGACCGATAACATTCTTGT
>BQNB010120421.1:0-18403 GCA_026074375.1 Tanacetum coccineum | reverse complement strand
ATATACAACTTCAAGGGGCATTCCTGCCATCTATCCAAACTCACCCCTGTTTATACCTTAAATGGTATAAACAGATTTTCCTGCTCAAATTTTGGTACTATTCATCATCTCCCCCACCTCTCACACCAGACAAAAAACACAATCCCTTTTTTTTCTCCCCTTTGTCTACCTTATCCTACCACCTTATCCTACCAAAAAAATCCACCTTGGCAATTCCCAATTCCCTCATTCGGCAAAGGAAAATAACAAGAAATCAATGGTTAAGATCATATGACGTGGGGACTACTCAAAATAGATGGCTAAGATCAATTGAAGCTTATATTCACACAACAAGCACAGCCTTGAGCGCCCTCACAAAAGAAACACAAGTCAAGATAAAAAGAGTAGTCGTTTTAGTATAAATAGTATGCTTGTAAGCCTCAGGGCAGATATATCTAGTTTTTTTCTATTAGCTTATAATTTTAGTCCTTTTAGCTTATTGTATTGTTTTCTTAAAAGCCTTGTACTAATTTTCAGTTTAATGAAATATTGAAGTGTTTGGTATTTTAAAATTGTTTTATAAGCTCACAAAAGCTCTTTTTATAACATTATTAAGATGTTTACTTAAATCTTACAAACTCTTTCATAGTTTGTAAGGTTTAAGCTCATTTCACTAAAAATCACTCAAATGGAAGATAAGCCAACAAGGGAAGGGCTTATGGACTCTACTAGCTTATCTTTGATAAGCTAGAGCTTGTAGAATAGCTCTAAGAGCACTTGTTTGCCCTGTTTAGTGTTGAGTCAGCGTGAGATAGCTTTTTTCCTTTAGCTTTTTAAGTGCTTATTTGAATTTCAAACTCTATTTTGAATGTTGATTATTAAAGCTTATTGGATAAGCTTTTCAGTGGCATAAGTTAATCTTAATTTACTGACTTGTAGTTAGAAATCAGTAATTAAAAAGTTTTCTTAGAATCTGTCTATTTTAGCTTTTTAAAATAGCATAATCTGTTTTAGCTTATTTGAGTGTTTATTAGTTGTTTAAATATCTTAATATTGCTTATTATTCTTGTTAGACATCTGGTTTTTATGGTTTTGTTTCTAAATTTTAAGTTTTCAAGTTAGAAAAGGCATTTTAACTTTTAAAGAGGTGTTTGGTTTAACCATGTTCATGGGTCAAAATGGGTCAAAACCTGTTTTGTGCACTTGAGTCAACTTAGACTAGATAAAAGTAGTGTAAAAATCAGCTAGTATATGTTTTTAAGAATTAAATCTAATTTATAAAAGTTTATAGGAGAAAAGTGTTGAAATCGAGACTTTTGTTCTTTAGATGATACAGTAAGCGTTATTTAGTTAGCTTTTGATAAATGGTTGTTGAGTGTTATGCTCATGCTTGTTTATAGTCTTAATGCAGTAGAATAGAAAAGTTTTAAGTTTGCAAGAGTCTAGTAAAAGTTTCACCAATTCTGTCAAGTTTTTAACTAAGTGTTAAAATATGAACAAACTGATTTTTCATTTGCTTTCTATGGCTTATTGTGAATTTCAAACTCTCTTTTGATTGTTGATATAAGCTCTTTGAGGTCCAAATTCAATCTGTTTGTAGGTCTTAAGTTCATAAGGTTCTATTTGTTTGCTTATTTTTAAGCTCAAAAGTAGTGTTTTGTGAAGATTGCAAAAATTTTCTAAGTGTTGAATCTGTGTGAAATAGCTTTTTCATTAAGCTTTTTAAGGGCTTATTTGAATTTCAAACTGCTTTTTGATTGTTGATTTAAGTAGCTTTTTGGCCAAGCTTTTTAGTGGTATAAGCCACTAAGCCATAAGGATCTGTTTGCTAGCTTATTTTTAAGCTAGAAAAGTCCCATTTTTGCTATGTTGCGAACAGTTTGGCCAAAAAGCTCATTTGCTTATTTACGCTTATTTGCGTATTGCATTTGCTTAATTTAGGTTTAGTATAGCTTATTAGGTTAGTTTAAATCCATTTTAGCTTATTTCCTTTAGTTTAGAGCTTATTTGAGCTTATTTGCCTTTTAGTTTAAAAATCTTAAGTTTTAAAGCCTTTTTAGTATTCTGTCATTCTAGCTTATTTTAATTGCTTATTTTTATTCAAAAATGCTTTTTAGATATATCCTTTTATCTGTCTTAGCTTATTTTGAGTTTTCATTTGCTTATTAGTGCTTAAAATAGCCTTACATTAGCATTTAATCATTTAGTGTAAAAAGCTTATTCTGTCCCTTTAACAGCTTATTTTTTGTTTATAAAAAAAGTGGTTTTGTAAAAGTTGCTTATTTTTAAGTCCTCTAAAAAGTTGTAAAAAAGAAAATGGCATTTGAAAAACATTTGGGAGTTGGGGGAAGTCCCAGGTGAGCAAGACTCGAACCCGGGACCTCAACCCCTACTCACCAAACGTTTTAACACACACCTCTACTACACAAGCGCCCTTGGGTCTTTTACGTTTGGTTTTGCATAATCTATATATTTATACACATTTTAAGCTCTTTTTCTTATATGCTCTTCGCAGCTTATTTTGGCTTTTTCTTAACTTATTTGATAAGCTGGCTTAACCAGCTTATTTCTCCTCGGAACTTTACATCTTTTAGGACTTTCCTGCAATTTTTTAGATTTTTCTTCCTTTATTTGTTATTTTTATTTATTTTTTGAAGTTTAAAAATTTAGAAAATTATTTAAAAATAGTTTAATTAATCAGAAAAATACAAAAAAATAGTTTTTAGATTTAGAATAAATAATAGGTTTAGGTTTTCAAAAGTTAAAATCTTTTCATCATTTGTAGATTTTAAATTTTCATTTTTAGCTTTTTAAATTAGTTTTAGAAAATAGTTTTTAAATATAAAAAGTAGTGAAAAATATTTTTCTGAGTTTTTATCACATTTTAGACTTTTCTAAAGTAGAAATTCATTTTTTTGGAATTTTTAGGAATTAATTTGTCATTTTCTAGAATTTTAATTGATTAAATAGGTTTTTAATTCATAAAAAAATTATAAAAAAGATCAAAAAATTTATAATCCTTTGAGAAAATTTTCTTTTGTCATTTTAGAGTTTTAGGAAACTAATTTGCATATTTAAGGGTTAAATTTTGAATTAGATGATAATTTTAGAACGCGTTTTTAGGGATCCCCCGTTTTTCGTTTTTAGTATTTAAAATAGTTTTTGCCTTAATTTTTTTAAGTGTTTTGCATTATTTTTCCCATTGTTTTAGAAATCAATCTTAATCTTGTTCCATTCAAGCATCGATTATCAAAACGACTCTCTGACATTCAATGCATTCCTCGTTGGAGATAAGACCTGGGAATCATACTTCCGGTTTACTACATTATTTTTGACTATCCTTATTATATATTTCTATTTATTATTTATATATATTAAAGGGTTAGTTTCCAAAGCGATCAATTTTTTGGCGCCGTTGCCCCAACGGGGAGGATGCATACGATGTGTCGTTGCGTTGACAATTAGTACTTGAGATCCTTTCCGTGGTGAAGTTATTTTGCATTATTTTCATATAAAAAAAAAAAAATACTAAAAATACAAAAAGAATTTTTCTTTTATTATATATATAAGAGAAAATTATATATATATTTATATATAAATATATTTATATATATATAGTATATATATAAATAAATTAAATAATATATATATATAAATATATATATATATTTATATAATAAAAAAGAAATCAAAATAAAAATTTAAAAAAATTTCTAAAAGAAAAAAATTCACGTCTCAATATAATCCTATTCACTGAAGTATTATCCAAATCAGTTCCCAGAACCAAAGATTTCAAACCTTTACCTTTATTTTTGGCACTCGCGAGGTACGGTTCACCTTTGAAAGATAAACAAACTCTAAGAGGGGTATAAGGCGGGTTGTTCCAAGGAACTACGACCCTAAAGGAGAAAGGTTTTTAATAGCTTCACAGCTTCCTACTAACTCTCTCATGCTCTCTAGTGATAACTACTAAACTTCTGAAATACTGACTACTTAATATACTATTCTGGAGTAGTGTTTAATCCTCCGCTCCTTTGTGCGTTTTTCTCTTTAAAGAGTTACCGAGAAGCGAGTTGATTATTAGGTTTAAGTGTCTTATCTCATTGTCCGTTATTAAAATATATTGTGAATACATTGTTGAAAAACCAATATATATATATATATATATATATATATATATATATATATATATATTAGTATAAATTTTCTTTTTATATTTTAGTGGTGCATGCGAACTGCGTTTCTCATCTCCGAAATTCTAACCGCAACAAACAACAAGTCTCACCGACTTTTGTGAATCCATATTATCTGTTGTAACCAATTGAAAATCAAGTTCCTCCCGTAGTTACGATGGCCGATAATCGTACTATGGCGTAATTGCTCGAAGCACCCACCGAGGGTTATGAGGATGCCATCGTTGTTCCCGAGATCATCGCGGACAACTTTGAGCTTAAGCATGGTTTGCTTACTCTTGTTCAAAATAAATAATTTTTTGGACATGACAAAGAAGACCCTCATGCTCACATTCGTTATTTCAACAAGATCACTTCTACGATGAAGTTTTCGAACATCCCGAGTACGTCGGTTAAGCTTATGCTTTTCCCATTTTCCCTCGAGGGAGCCGCCCGAATTTAGCTCGAAAAAGAACCCCCTCGATCGATTCTCACATGAGATGATCTTGTTTTGAAATTCATCAACAAATTCTTCCCTCCTTCTAAAACAACAAACCTTCTAAATGAAATCACAAGATTTCAACAACGATTTGATGAAGCTTTTTATGAGGCATGGGACCGATTCAACGATCTTCTTCGGGCATGCCCACATCATGGATTTTCGGAATTACATCAACTCAATACTTTCTACAAATTCGATGAACTCTAATGATCTAGATTCATTCGAAAAAATTTAAATTCCGCCGCGGGTGGTAACTTTTTGGATAAAATGCCCCGTGATTGCCTAAGAATCATCGAGAGCAAATCCAAAGTTCGTAATTCACGTAACAAACCGGTTGTTGCCAAAGTGAGTACGAGCAATTCTACCCCCGGTATTTCTCCCCCCCCCCCCCCCCCCCCCCCCCACGGGGGGGGGGACCCAGCAGTGATGTTGCCGAACTTAAAGATATGGTGAAAGCTTTACTTCTCGATAAGAAAAACCAATCCCAAGCTCTCGCTACCGTAAAAGCGGTCGAGGAAAGTTGTGTTACTTACGATGGTGTTCATTCTTACCGAAATTGTCCCGCCACCGATGGCAATGTTTATCGTGACAATATTCAAGAATATGTTTCCCAAGCTGCCGCGGCTAATTTCAATCAAGGAAATAATGTTTATCGAGCCCCGATTGCAAATCAAATCACCCACCCGGTTTTCCTCCCGTCAAAACAATCAAGGAAATAATCAAAACCGTTACAACCAAAACCGAGGGAATAATTACAATCAAGGATCAACTTACCAACCTCTGGTTAACCAAGGACAAATTTATCGACCCTAGGTTATTCAACCTCTGGCTTACCAAGCTCCACCTTACCAAGCTCCGGCTCCTCAAACACAAGGTGTGACAAAGACCGATTTTGAAAGCTACGTCAAAGCCAATGATGCGGTCATGAGAAACATGCAAGACCAAAATCAAAACTTGCAAATTCAAATGACCAATTTAACGGACATGCTTTCCAAATTCATGAATGCCAATACCGCTTCATCTACAGGTACGGGTTCTCTTCCGAGTAACACTGTTACTAACCTGAAGGAAGACATGAAGGGTATTACTACCCGAAGCAGTGTTGCTTATCAAGGACCCACGATTCCTACTACTTCTTCTTCCCCTAAAGTAGTAGAGCGTGAAACCGAGGTGACAAAGGACATGGTGCCTCCTACTAATAACGGAAGTACCAAAGACGTCCAACCTCCGGTTGTCCAAGATCAACCTCATGTACCAAATTCTGAACCCGTTGTTGCTCCCGTTAGTGCCCCAGTGCCTAACTTGAAACCAATAATTCTGTATCCTTCGAGGCGTAATGATGAAAGGCATCGTGAAAAAGCTAACGATCAAATTGAGAAATTCTACGAAATCTTTAAAGATTTGAGTTTTGAAATTAGCTTAACGGATGCTTTGATTCTTATGCCTAAATTTGCCTCGACTCTTAAAGCCTTGATTGGAAACAAAGAAAAATTAAGTGAAATGGCTAGAACTCCGTTGAATGAGCATTGCTCGGCGGTCATCCTCAACAAGTTACCCGAAAAACTTGGAGACCCCGGCAAATTTGTGGGGTTCATTTGGGGAAGAGGGTGAGAGTGACAGGTGACTAGGTTTTGGGGATTGGGTTTGGCGAGAAAAAGGATTTAGGAGAGATATACAGTGAAAATGTTTTAACCCTGTGTTGTTTATAAACGGTTGTTAGGATTAGGGACTAACGGTGAAACTAGACAGGGACTAACCGTGTTAGTCCCTAAGGACTTAAGGTGTAATAAAGGTTAACTGGGTTAAGTGGGTTTTGGGCTTAGGTTTGGTATTTGGGCCACATTTGGTTTTATAACAAAATGGATTTGGGCTAGTATTTATTTTAAATGGATTTTGGCTTGATTAGTTTATAAATAAGTATATTGGGCTGATCCGGCCCATTAAGTGGGGAACGGGTTGACCCAATAAGATACTTATGCCTTCGGCTTCGGTTTTTCGCGCTCTAACTTGTTGACTTTTTCGGTTGACTTTGACTTTGACTTTTTCACGCTTTTCCATTCCGTGCTTGGTTTTATCCGTTTTGCTTCGTTTTTTGTCCTTTAGTGAATATCCGTTACTGGCACAATACAAATAGCAAAACAAGCATATATTTGGCATTTTATGTCTGTTTTTGGTCATTTAGGCTCGTTTTTATAGGTAAAAGGTATGTGTAATTAAACACATACCAAAAACTATGGTGTACTGTATGTGATATGTGAGCGATATTATTCGATGGTTTCCTCGGGTTTTTTTTTTTTATTGTTTTTTTTTTTTTTTTTTTTTTTTTGTTGTTTTTTTTTTTTTTTTTTTTTTTTTTTTGTAACTTTCAATTCCCATCGACCCTCATGATCAAGAAAAGACCACATTCACGTGTCCTTATGGAACGTTCGCCTACCGTCGCATGCCTTTCGGCTTATGCAATGCAACGGGCACGTTCCAAAGGTGTATGATGGCTATCTTTCATGATATGATCGAAAAAATGATGGAAGTCTTATGGATGACGTTTTTCGTCTTTTGGGATTCATTCGAAATTGCCTCTCTCGTTTGAACAAGATGCTCCAAAAGGTGTGAAACAACCAATATTTGTCTAAATTGGAAAATATCATTTTATGTTAAGGAAGGTATTATCCTGGCCATAAGATTGTCCAAAAAATTGGATTGAGTCTATAAAGCCAAAGTCCATGTATTGCTGAAGTACCACATCCCACCACCGTCAAGGGTAATTCGGGAGGTTTCCTCGTCATGTCGGTTTTTCTACCGACGTCATTAAGGATTTTCCAAAATTTTCCGACCAAGGACTCATCTTCTTGATAAAAATACACCGTTCCATCTTCTCGCGATAAATATTCAAGCTTTTTGAAACGTTAAAGAAAAAAAAAAAAACTTACTCGAAGCTCCACTTCTTGATGCCCCCGATAGGACTAACCCTTAGAGGCTTATGTGCGATGCAAGCATTTTGCCATAGCCATAGGTGCGGTCTTGGGGCAACGTCATGAAAAACATTTCAGGCCTATACACTATGTTAGTAAAACAATGAACGAGGCGGAATCGCATTACACCATGACGGAGAAAGAAATGTTAGCCGTGGTGTATGCCTTCAAAAAATTCTGGTCTTACCTCATATTGAACAAAAGCATTGTGTATACGGATCACTCCGCCCTCAAATATCTATTTGCTAAAAAAGAATCCAAGGCGAGATTGCTCCGGTGGGTTCTCCTCCTTCAAGAGTTCAAATTCAAAGTAATTGACACAAAAGGAGACGAGAATCTCACGGCCGATCATCTTTCCTGATTTGAAAATTATAACACCTCGTATTTTAGGTCATTGTATGACATTATGTATTTCATAATTTATTTTTAGGGTTTTACGCGTTTACCGTGGTGACTCAAGTACCCCCGTGTTTCCAATTTTTGAAAATTACCAGGCGAGGAATTTAATTGTTAAAGGGATGTCGTCCCAACAAAAGAACAAGTTTTTCAAAGATTTTAAACACTACTTTTGGGACACCCCATTTGTTTTAAAATATTGCGTAACGGATTGAGTAACGCTTCAAGTGATCCAGTGGTGTTTTGCGGCCAAAAAGAATGACATTAACACAACCCGCAATTTTCTATCAATGTAAAATCTATCTATTAAGATACAATTACAATATTCTATTTATATGAACTCACTCACACCTTTTCAGGAAATTTTTTTCACTTTATTACATTACTTACTTTGCCAATATCTCAATGTGTAACATTTCTTGCATAACTAAGGTTAACGGGCTCAAGCAACCTACATATGGCAACCCTATCTTCATATATGTCAAGCAAACATCAAAGAATAATTCAGTCAATATCATCATAATCCATTTTTAAAAAGTACATTACTCAAATAAAGGTACCAGTTTGCAACATTATATCAAAACGGGCTTTAAACCGTTATCGTATGCCTCTAAACCCTAACTTCATGAAAGGTTAACATCTAAAGTGAATGCACAAGCTACTAAAGCATATGTACAAACAATATAACATCTCATTTGAAATATAAAATCTCTTCAAGTCAAGGTACAAGTCTTTAAAAGCTCAATATACAAGTCATTAAGCATGGTCTCCAAAATAGTTGTTTTACCTCCGTTTTCATTATATTTTCTTCACCATCACTTGTTTACAAGCTAATACACTCAATATACAATGTTTAAACCCTAATTATTCTATTCATAAGCTTTCATACATCTTTTTACACTCAAAACCCTAATTCAAAACCCTAAACCCTAAAACCGAGCTAGTTTCTAAACCATGACCCGTTTCTTGATTTTTATCCATTGTAAACCCAAACCAACACTCAAATAAGTTGTAATAACTTAATTTACAACATTATCAATCATATTCCATCATCATTTCATCATTTTACTTCAATTATATAAGAAATAAACCTAGAAAACCCTAATTATGCCCTAATTGGAACTTTTGACACGTTTACTCATTTTCGCCCATTTTAAACCCTAACCACCTCTCAATTCTTGTTATTAATCCTTAATACAAGTCTTATGAACATATATATATATATCATTATCCTTCAAGGATATACAAAATCCAAGCTTGACCCCTAATTGAGCCCTAATGTACCCGAAATCAAAAACCTTTGCAAAGTGACCCATTTTGAAAGTTTTCTTGCAACCAAGCACCTCAATGACAAGAACCTTACCTCCCTAGATGATTACAAGCACCTCTCTTCAAATATATTCATCCTTTATTGTATAAAATTGATCACATGTTCTCTTGTTTCTTCTTTTGTACCCGCGACATACCAAGACCAAAACCAACTCACCATAGCTAGTTTTCTAGCTTATACAACTCTACACTCCTCTGCACAACCCTACCCTTGCATATAATACATGTATGTCCAACACAGATTGCAAGCTTACCTTAAGCCCTAAGGGTGGTTCGAAAGCTAAAACTAAACCCTAAATCCATTCATTTTCTTCATGCCCCCACTTATCCTCCTCAATAAAAATCCCTTACAAAGTACAAGCAATACTTTCTCTAAGAGATCCTAAGAGGTCTTAAGAAGGCTCAAGTTCAGAAAGTAAGCAAAAGAAACCAAGAAACGAAGCCCCAGAGTCGTTATTCTAGGCGTACGAAGCTAAAAGTCCTAATTTTGACCCGTTTCTAAGCTATAAGCTCAAACCAGGTTCTCTAAGCTTATATTCTGTATTCATTGGCCGTCATAATTTACATATATCATTTCTAAAATCATAAACTAAAGCTGAACCAAAAACCTATGTATTTTACCTTTTTGATCCAAAACCGTACACTCGAAACCCTAATTTTATGTTTTTGCTTAATCTATAAGCTAAGCTTGTAAACTATTGTTATAATCTATCCCAATAAGCTTAACTAACATTAAAATAAGTGCTTTGATAAGTCATAAAAGAATTTGAACTTAAAACCTGCGCGTTTTCATTTTAAAACCCTAATATGACCCGTTTTGCTTCCTAGCTTAACGAATCGTTAATTTAAAACTTGCTTGTGTTAATCTTCAATATTTTAGTTTTTATAACTATAAATGTCTATTGAAATGTTAAAAAAGCTTAGCATGAGGCAATGTGGACAATTTTTGTAAACTTATCCATGCAAGGGGTATATATCGTAACTTTCAGAAACTTATAACTAAAAGGACTAAAATTGTCATTTTATCAAATTTATAACTACAGGGGTCTATTATGTCTCTTTTTAAAGTGCAAGGTTTACTTTGTATATCTTTAAAAGTTGAAGGACCAAAGTCATAAAAGTGCAAACTCCAAGGGTATATTCTGCCACTTTTCAAACTCAAGGGTCTAAAATATAACATTTTGAAAAAGTATAAAAACACATTCAAAACATTACAAGACATAACTTTAATTAACGTTTGACGTGCTTAACATTTCCAGATATTAAATAAAATGCTTAAAACCGCTTATGTTGTAACTATTATATCATTCATCATCGATGTGCTTTCAAAAATCATATCCCGGATTCATATCATACCACAATACTAGGGAGCTTCATATTAAGGAGTTTCATCTTGGTATTACGTTCTGACTGAGTTGTTGGGTTTATGATTTAAAGTGCCCTAGCTCCTCAAACGTTTACTGAATGACTTCTGAATTATGATGGCCCGAACGGTGTTATGATAATTTTTATATTAAAACCAACATCGATGTAAAATCTTACATATTCAATCAAACTAAGACTTGACATATATTACCCCAGGTTGCCCGTGACGAAGCCGTTACTTTCATTTCATATACATTTGCTATCAATTTCCCTATAACCGTTCAGGTGAGTTCATAGCCTCGCATTTCAATCTTTTTATAAACCCGCGAGGGAGATACATGCTATAAACATGAATGCAATTATTTCTGTATGCTATTTCAATTTACTATTGCCTAAGTAACTGCTTTGCCTTTAAGTCCCCATAATCATGAACCGTTAATTACTCTCCGTAGTAAGCACGAATGTTGTGAATAGATCTATTTGGGCTGGACTCCCCGTTGGTGTATCCAATTACGATAACCAATTGCACATTATTAGAAATCACGCGGGTATTTTGGCAAAGGTACTCGCAAGGGCTATAACATATCACCATACCCTAAGGCTTCGGATTCATGAGCTAATGGCAATAATAAATATGTTTTTCAACACCGGGTGTATATCAACGTAACCCGAATCTCGCATTTGCATTCAAATTATTTGACTTAAATCTATGAATATCACTCAACCTTTGTGTTGACTTTTTAGCATGTTTTATCTCAGGTAACTAATGGCACGGAGTGGCGAGGACATAAAGATGGAAAAACCGTTATCATTCAAACTTTATTGTATAGATTTTGGAACCTCTCGTTCGTAAAAACTCTGAAGAAAAATAGAATGAATAACTTATTTTCAAAAATGACTCTTTTTTATTCGTTTTCTATGATTATGACTGTTGTACCTTGAAGTAATACCCCAGATTAGCTTCCGCTGCTATATGTAAAAATGGGGGTGTTACAGACATCCTCAAAGCTTGCCATAGTGGACCCATCGGGGGACATTACAGTGCCAACTACACTGCCAAGAAAGTTTTTGACTCAAGATTTTATTGGCCAACTATTTACCGTGATGCCCATGACTTGGTCACCCGATGTGACACTTGTCCAAACGCAAGAAAAATTTCGCATCGTGATGAAAATGCCTCAAAATTCCATCCAAGTTGCTAAATCTTTTGATGTTGGGGCAGACGATTTCTGGGGCCGTTCCCCGTCATTTCACGAGAGGGAACAAATCTATACTCGGGCCGTCGACTACTTGTCAAAAGGGTTGAAGAGAAAGCGCTCCCCACCAATGACGCCCGAGTTGTTTGCAAATTTCTTAAATCTCTCTTCTTCTTAAAACATTGAGGACAATGTTTAAATCTAGTATGGGGGGATCTATCGATTTGATTGTGCCTGCAGTCGTTGTTTTCGCGTAATCCCGTTTTTACCACCAAAATTTCAAAAAAATGAAAAATTTTAAAAATTTTCAAAAATAAAATAAGTGTTTTGTCATAATTTTGACTTTCTTGCTGGGTAGAATGAGAATAAATTTTGACTCGATCGAGCGTGTTGAGCTCTAGCTTGTTCCTTAACTTTTAGGCTAAGAGTTCGCGGAAATTTGTGAAGAACGAAAAATGATAGTGTTAATTATGAGTTGGATGCTAAACAAGGATTATTTGGAAATCTTAAGAGCTCATGTATGTAATTTGTAGCTTTTTCTCCCATAAGCTCCTAACCGGACTAATAATACGTGCTATTTTTGGCGATTAAACTTAAATCAACAATTTTTATGTAGTTGATAGCAAAAAATTTAGTCTTAGTTCAAACATATAATTAAATTTTTCAAAAAGAAGTCTTCTCAATATATCATTAATAACCTAAAAAAATGATGAAAAATACAAAAAATGATAAGTAATAATTATAAACTATGGGCTGATAAAAGTTTGCTGCATCTTGCCGGCTCACAACCAATATTGCAGCCTTCTAAAGAAAGCCCATAGTAAGAATAATAATCCGAGACTGATAAAAGTTTGCTGCATCTTGCCGGCTCACAACCGATGTTGCAGCCTTCTAAAAGGTCGAGGGTTACAATTGCATCAATGTTATGTTTAATATTAAGTGTGAATTAATAAATAGATCTCTTTTTGTTAAATTTAAATATGCTTTTGAACTTTGACTATTCTATTTTAAATAAGCTATGTGTATACGGGAAGCCTAAGAGTTTTTGAAACCTAAGGTCCGTGAGTCCCGATACTAGTCTCTGTGAGGTGTCAAAAGCCTGGTCACTTAGCCGCAAGGTTGGGATGTGCCGAGACGAAAGTCGTTATTCTCGGGTGGAACGTAAAACATAGAATTTTGCAAAACGTTGATCCATGGTTGAAATTCAAAATGGCACATTCACCTAAGATATAATAATAGTCGGGAGTGAAAAGTTCACAAGTTGCAAATATGAGTAGTGTTAGCATCTTACCTGATATTTAACGGTGATTTCGTTTTAAGCTCGATTTGGAATGAGTGAAAAGTCGGGGACGATGAATTTATCCTTTTTGGGGCATTTTCGGATCGAAACGCATCTTGTTCTATGATCCCTAACGGTTATGAAAATAACGAAAGTCAATTATGTTAGTTAGTTGCTAAAAAAAGAGAAAAATGAAAAATACAAAAATATGTGTAGGAATAAGTGTATATCTTTAAGAATGGTAAAAATGGGGCTTTTCTAAATTCTTGATTCTTTAATTTCCCTCGATGAACACATAGCTACTTTTCGAGGTAATTAGTCAAGGGGGATCGAGATTCTTAGTTTTCTAAGTGCTTACTTATAGCATTGCGTGAGGACACGACAATATCATAGTATAGGGGATTTTGGTATGTGTTTAATTACACATACCTTTGACCACTAAAAACGGACTTAAATGACCAAAAACGTACCAAAAATACATTGTATTTGTATGTTTTGCATTTGTATTGTGCAAGAAAAGAATATCCAAGAAAAGGACAAAATCGAAGTCAAAACAACAAAATCGAGCACGAGAACGGAAAGACCATGAGAAGTCAAAAAGACAAAGTCAAAATCAACAAAAAAGTCAAAGTCAAAGTTAACCTCGGGAAGTGGCATTAGAAAAAGCATCGAAAAACGAACCCGAAAACCTAAATTGTCAAAAGTAGGCCCACCCGTACCCACCTAGTGGGCCCGGGTCAGCCCACTTATATATTACAAACATTATAAAACCAAAAAGCCCAAGTCTCCTTTTTGTTATCACTCGGCCCAACAATGAGCCCAAACCAAACCCCTTTATACCACGCCTATTAACACAACCCCCTTTTAACTTTTACACCGTTAGTACTCTAAGGACTAACGGTGCAAACATCAATATAACAAAAAGGACCAAAATTGCAAAAACTCAAGGACTATGATTGCCATACACCTATACACTCTCAAGGACAATTTTTGCCAATTTTCCAAACTTCAAATAGGGCGCGAACAACTGTATATCTCCCTGAGTTGTCATGTCCTCACTACCCGCCAATATACACCAAGACACTGTTCCCCTTTCTTCTCCCCCTTGTCGACCAACCTTATCCCTCCTTACATGGGCTTATTGCCACTTTGGCAATCCCCTAACACCCTATTCGTCCAAGGAACAAGACAAGAGATCAATGGTGAAAATCAAGAGACTTGGGCTCTACTCATTTTGGATGGCCAAGATTTCTATCTTTTTTGTAATTTTGGATGGCCAAGATTTGCTTTTTGATTGCCCTCACACAACAAAACACTCACAGCATGAGCTCTTCACAAAGAAAGACACCCCCCCAAGTCCTAGAATCTTCTTTTTCTTAGTTGGATGCAATAGGCGACCTCATTGTAACCTTTAGAGAGGCACTTTGTTTTTTTTATTGTTATTTTCAGCTGTATATTAGTCCTAATAAATTAGATATTGTAATTTCTTTTTAACTTAATGTGTACTTAAGATTTGTAAGTTTAATGAACAGTTTAGTTTTTATTAAAATCATCTGTTTTATGGTTGGAGTGTTTGATGTTTTTAAAACTGTTTTATAAGCTCACAAAAAGCTCTCATTTCTTATAACCTTTCTTTAAGCTGTTTACTATAAGTTATTACAAACTTCTTTTATTGTTTCTAAGGTTTTTGTATGATTATTTCACCAAAATCACTCAAAAAGCTCATATGGAAGATTTAAGCCATAAAAGGGAAGGGACTTATGTTGGTTTACTTGCTTATCTTTTGATTAAAGCCTAGAGCTTGTAGATGATGAAGCTCTTTTGGCTCATTTGCCCTGTTTTAAGCAACGGAGCTATTTTGCTCAAAAAAGTTTTCATTATTACAATTTTTTAGTACTTTACTTATTTACTATTTAACGGTTATTTGCTGACTTATTGGCTTGCTATATTTTACTTTATTTTATGCATTTTTCTGTTTATGTTATTTGATGCTTTTGTGACTCCCCACACATCAAATATGCCTGCTTAAGATTTGCAAATCATTTGTTTATCAGTTTTCTTTAATTCTGTGCTTAATACTTTATAGCTTATTAAGTTTGGCGAATATCTGTTTTAGCTTGTTTGAGGTGCTTATTTCATTGTTGTGTTGAAATTTGTCTTATATTGTTTTATGTGTAGCTTGTTTATCAATATTCATGGACTTTTGAATTTGTGACTCTTTTTACAATCAGCAGTTTAATCAGTTTTAAAAGGTCAAAAATCTGTTTTTAAAGGGTGCGGTGCTTTAGGTTTAACATTGTTTTTTGAAGGTTATAAAAAAAAATTTAAATAAAATTAATAAAAATTAAAAAATAAAAAAAAAAAAAATTATACAATAAATAAAAAATATAATTAAATAAATTAATAATAAAAATAATAACTTATAAAAAATAATTAAATAAAAATAAAATAATAAAAAAAAAAAAAAAAAATATATTAAAAAAATAAAATATATGAAAAATTATAACATTATAAATATAAAAATATATAAATAATAATATAAAAAAATCAAAAAATTATAATATGTAAAAAATATTAAAAAAAAAAAAAAAAAAAAAAAAAAAAAAAACAAACATAAAAAAAAAAAAAAAAAAAAAAACTTAAATAAAAAAAAAAAAAAAAAAATAAAAAAAAAAAAAAAAAAAAAAAAATAAATATAAGACATCACTTTTAATTTAATTCTACTAAAAAAAAAATGTAGTTATTTATATAAAAAAAAAAAAAAAAAAACTTATAAGCAACCTGTTTTAATTTAACAATAAAGAACTTAAGAAAATTCACAAAAAATCCACCATCAAAATACCATAGCTTTTTGGATGATAAGCCAAACTTAGATGGGCTTATGGACACTACTAGCTTATCTTTGATAAGCTAGAGCTTGTAGATAAGCTCTTTTGAGCTCATTTGCCCTGTTTAAGCAAGGGATTTGTAAGTTTTCATTTTACAATTTTTAGCTTATTTACTATTTAACTGCTTATTTGTGCTTATTGCTTGCTTATATTTACTTATTTATGCTTGTTTATGTTATTTGATGCTTATGTATGCCTGCTTTTAGTTTGCAAATCATTTGTTTAAGTTTTCTTAAATTCTGTCTTAACTTAGCTTATTAAGTTGCATAATCTGTTTTAGCTTGTTTGAGTGCTTATTTCTTGTTGAAATTTGCTTAATATTGTTAGTGTAGCTTGTTTAATATCTGGACTTTTGAATTTGTGCTTTAAATCAGCATTAATCAGTTTAAAAGGTCAAAATCAGTTTTTAAAGGGGTGTTTGGTTTAACTGTTTTTGAAGGTAAAAATGGGTCAAAATGTGTTATGTCTTTTGGGTCAATTTAGTTTAGTTTACATTAGTCTTAAAATCCTGTTTGTTTGAGCCTTTTAGTTTAAATTTTTTAAAATCAAGTTTTCATGATTATTGTGTTTAAATCTGTGAGTTTTGGTTGTGAATCATGTTCTTATTGTTTGATCTTGGCTTATTTTGTTTAAGTGTTCATTTTGAGTATGTCTAAGTGTTAAAAGAGGTTAGAAACCATAAGCAATAGGCATGCATTAGTTGGTTTGTATTTTGTCACATTTTTCAAAAATTTGCTAAGTATTCAAAATTTTTGAGAAATTACTTTTTCATTTGCTTTCTATGGCTTATTGTGAATTTCAAACTCTCTTTTGATTGTTGATTCTTGTTCTTTGAGGTCAAGATTTAATCTTTTTGTAGGTTATATAGTCATAAAGATTTGTTTAAGTGCTTATTTTTAAGCTCAAAAGTGGTTATTTGTGAAGATTGCAAAATTTTTCTAAGTGTTGAATCTGTGTGAGATAGCTTTTTCATTAAGCTTTTTAAGTGCTTATTTGATTTTCAAATTTTTGTTTCTTTGTTGCTTATTGTAGCTTTTTTGCTATTCTTTTTAGTGGTATAAGCCACTAAGCCATAAGGATCCTTTTTCTAGCTTAAAAATAAGCTAGAAAAGTTCCCCTTAGGCTGTTTGCTTAACAGTTTGGCCAAAAAGCTCTTTTGCTTATTTAGGCTTACTAGCTTATTGCATTTGCTTAATTTAGGTTTAGTTTAGCTTATTAGGTTAGCTTATTTCCTTTAGTTAAGAGCTTATTTGAGTTTATTTGCCTTTTAGCTTAAAAATCTTAAGTCTTATAGCGTTTTAAGTTTTCTGTCATTCTAGCTTATTTCAGTTGCTTATTTTTGTTCTTAATTGCTTATTAAGTATAGCTTATTATCTGTGTTAGCTTATTCTTCTTTTTCATTTGCTTATTTGTACTTAAAAAGCCAAAACAGTTAGCATTCAGGCTTAGTGTAAAAAAAAGGCTTATTCTGTCACTTTAATAGCTTATTTTAGTGCTTATTTTTGGTTTATAAAAAAAGTGGTTTTGTAAAAGTTGCTTATTTTTAAGTCTTCTAAAAAGTTGTAAAAAAATAGCATTTACAAAAACGTTTAGGATTAGGGGAAGCCCCAGGTGAGCAAGGCTCGAACCCGGGACCTCTACCCTACTCACCAAACGTTTTACAGACAACACACACTACCACTCGCCCTTGGGTCTTTTTCGGTTATATATTGCAAAATCTATTACTAATACACGTTTTGAGCTCTTTTGGTTAATAAGCTGTTTTAGCTTATTTGATAAGCTGTTTTCTCCAGCTTATTATTATTAAATTCTTCACTGTTCAATGCACTTTTCAGGATTTTTTCAGAATTTTTAGACTTAGTTTAGTATTTTTTAACATTTAATTTCTTTAAAATCGTTTTTAATTCATAAAAAATTATAAAAAAGTCAAAAAAATATAATTCTTTTTTAGAAAATTTTCTTTTAACATTTAGGACTTAGGAAAATTAGATTTGCTTTCGTAGGGTTAAAATTACAAAATTTGATTTTTTAAAAAGCGGGATTGAATCCCGTTTACGTTTTTCGTGTTTTTAAGCCCTAATCACTTTCGTTTTTGGTCTAGTTTTATTAGTTCTTATCTTTTAGTTAATTAGGACTTATAAAATCCAAAAAGATCATTTTAAGACTTAATTTTGATAATTTAGGGTTTTTAGGTCGCATTTTTAGGATCCCCGTTTTGCGTTTTTTAGTTTAAAATAGTTTTGTTTTAATTGTTTTTAAGTGTTTGCCTTAATTTTCCATTAGTTTTAGAAAACCAATCTAAATCTTGTTCCATTCAAGCATCGATTA
>BQNB010120420.1:2815-20636 GCA_026074375.1 Tanacetum coccineum | reverse complement strand
GGAGATTACAAACATTTTAAGGAAAAATTACATTTAAGAAAAATACGAAATTTAAGCTAGACTAAATTACTAAAAAAAAACTAGATATAAAGATGATAAAAAAAAGTGTCCTTGTGTGTGAGAAGTGAGGCCTATTTATAGGTCCTGAAAGAAGCTTCTAGGATCCTTAGCCCTGCCATCCAATCCTTCAATCTCTGCCATTCATTTCCTCAATCATCCAAGCATCATTTGTGGCCGTTTGATCAAGCTGTGGACACCTGAGGATTGCCAGCGTGTCATTCCATTGATGTGACGTTTGTGCTTCTTTTGTGAGTGTTTTAGCACAAAAACCCACATTCCATTATGCTTCCTCAAAATCCACGTGAGCTTCTTTGATGGGGATTGGCCAATGGGAGGGTTTGGTGATGTAATTCTCTGCCATGTCAGTCCTTGTCAACCGAATTGTCCTTTGTACCCTCTAATTTTAAAAACCCCTTTGTTTTGAGTGGAGGGTGAAATGGGGAAGACGATGAACAGTGAATGGGATTTACCCGCCTATTTTATAACTGAAATGGGTAAAATTCGTTTGAACTTTGGCTTTGTAACACAAATGGTCCTTGTGTTTTTCTTCCCCTTTTCTAGTTATAGAACAGTTTAGGATTCAGCAATTTTGGCCCTTGTGTTTTATAATAAGAGGAAAATGGGTTTTGTTGACATTTATTGACCAATGTTTGACTGGGATTTGACTGAGGCTTGGCTTTTCTGGCTTCGGTTTTGGATCTTTGGCTTCTTTTTGAAATCTTCTGATTCTCGTGTCCGTGTTTGCTCGCTTTTGACTGTTTTCTTGTGATTTTTGACTTATCCGTACCTGCACACACAAAACACAAATACAAGCATATTTTTGCCATTTTTGGTCTATTTTGGGTTTAATTGGGTTATTTTAGGTACAAATGGATATGTGTATTCTACACTTATCAAAGCGCCAGGGAAACGACGCCGTTTGTTACACCAAACCCTTAGACTCATTAAAAAGCTGGAACGATCATTTCTTTCGAGTTGACGCTTTTGCTTGTCCTGCCTCCTTTCCGTGGAATACTAGCAAAAGTGTGTCAAAGGACCTTTTTCCAAAGTCTTCATTGTTTAATGCGGAACATTATGCTACCCTCGTGTCATATCTAGCTCTGTTCCATAAGTATTCAGAACCCTTCCTTTGCTTAATAGGAATTAGTCGTAACTATACCTTGGATGAAGATACTTATCCCCAGTTTCTGCGTGAAAATGGCGAGGGTGGGTTTTTATTATTATGTCTTACTTATGTTTTGCCTTTTTATCATTTTTGCTGACCGTCTTATTCTTTCCTCTTTTCGTGTAGAAATGGATTTTCTCTCCTTTATCCAGACTGTAGATCCTACGAAGGTGAGGGTTGGTGAGAGGCAGCGTGCTGAAGATGAACCAAAGTTGTTGGATACTACTATAGGACGCGTTGTTCCATTGCTACCCATTGCTCATGCTCATGCTGATAGCGAGTTGGATGCAAGTGTTGACAAGTTATTTGATGAAGGTGGTAGTGGTAACCTAGCGGAGCAGGGTGATTCTGCTAGTGGTGGGCATGTTGTTGGTATTCCGCTGGTTAGTGAAGCTGCAGAGATTGTTGTTGAAGACGTAGCTCCTCTGCAACCAAGGCGTCAAAGAAAAAGAAAAACAGTTCTTCCTGATGCTGGTGGACCTTCACATCCTACTAAAAAGTTAAGGTAGGATCACGAAACCCTGAGCGTGACCTCCGTAGGTGGTAAGTCTAGGTCTACTATCAGTGGTTGCTTGTTGGAGCTATGCAGAATGATGAGGTCAGGGGTGCGCCTATTCCAACCTTGCCCTTTGTCATGTCCTCTGTATCTGTCACGCCAAAGCATGAATATGAAGTTCATACTGACTCCGTGACCGGTCTTAACCTTCAAACCATCGGTGCTCCACAAAGGTTCGTTATCTCTTCAGATTCTTCTCATCATTCCGGTTCTAATATTGAGGAAGCTGAAGTTGATTCTTTTGCCAGGCCTTTCGTTCTGTTGATGACAGTGGCCACTACTGTTACTTCCACAGTTGATCCTGCTACAACTGTTAAAGAAAGATTTGTTGAGTCTTCTATTTTTGGTGGTGATTCTTCTGGTGGTGGGGCTGATCACACCGTAGGTGGCTTTTCTGACCTTACTGGCAGTGACTTCATTATTGGTGGTATCCGCAACTATCATTAGCCTTGATATAGACCTTTAGAAAGTGTATGTACCCCAATGGAGTGTAACCAATGGTTCCTGCTTAGATGATGGTCGTACTTGCCATGAGATGGTTGATGAGTTTGCTCCTCCTAAATTCTTTGCGTCAATCCGTGGTATGGAACATGACCAACTTTTTACAGAGTTCAATGTAGGGGCTGCTCGTCAAATGTCTCTCAGTGCTGAAGTGAGGATGCATGCTGAGTTCAACATTAGAGAGAGAAGGAGATTGAATTCTGTTGTGGAAGAGAAAAATTCATTGCGGAAGGCCAGGGATGTTGAAATTGAGACTCTCAAGGCACAATTGCTTGTGAAGGAAGCGGAAGCCGCGAAGGCCATCCATCGCCGTACCGAAGCTTCTAAGTTCGAAGTGGTTGAGAAATCTCTTCGAGATGAAGTGAATGTTCTGAAAGAGCAAAATGTCGCTTTGGAACAAGAGAGCACTGATCTTGGTGTGAAAGTAGCTGATCTTGCTGCTTCAGTTATGGTTAGGTAGTAAGAGGTTTCCGACTTGGATGCTCAAGTTACTTTCGCTAAGTCTTAGAGTGACAACCTTGCGGATCGGGTACGTACCTGTGCACTTAAGTTCTCTTCTCTTTCTCTTTTTTTTAAAATGCTTCTGCATAATTACAGGTGCATGAACTAGAGACTTCCTCTACTGGGCTTCAGGAGAAAATCACAACGTATGAGAATTTCATTGACCAGCTTGAGAAGTTTCAAGACGAGAAAATAACGGAGGTGAATGAGAAGTTTGATAAGCTATGTACTGATTTTGTTGAGATGGCCCTTCATCTTGAGGAGAAATTCTATCCGCACCTCTTGACTACCATTTCCAGGTATCGGTGGCTACTTACCTACTACATGGAACTTACCATTGCCAAATGCTTGAACTCTACTGAATATCTTTCCACTCTCGGAGCGGCGATTGGTAAGGCCATTGAAAAAGGTATGCAGGAAGGGTTGTCTGCCGGAGGGTAGAAAATTGACCGATGTTGCTGCGTATAACCCATCTGCGGAAGCTGATTATCTATCTGCCTTGCAACGCCTTCAGAGTGACAATTTTTCCTTAATTGCGGAGTTAAAAGCCAATAATTTTTCCTTATTGACACGATAATGAACCTTCTTCGTTTGGAGGGCACACTTGCTGAAAGACTAGGTTTGACTGAGTCGTAGCCTCATGCTAATCAGCTGATGGTTCCTATCTACCATTCTCTGAACCAATGTGTCGTTGGTGCTTCAGCTTTATCACTTTCATTAGATGTTTCCAGTTCTCGGGTCGGAAAGATCAAAGAAAATATTGCCAATCATGTATAAACTCTTCGTGATGTCTTCGTTCCCTTATCTGTGCCTCTGTCTTCCGTGGCTTTGGAAGGTACAGAAGGTACTTCCGGTACCGCTCCTAATACCGCTGATACTACCACGGCTCTGTCTATTGTTGTTGCTTCTACCGTTAGGCCCATTTCCATAGATGACTATAAGGTTACCGGTGCGGATGATCAGGCAACTACGGATGGGAACGTCGCTGATGAGGATGCTAACCCTTTTCCCAATGTTGATGACGCGGAGTTGAATGTTCCGGAATGACTCTTCCCTTTGCTCATGTCACTTTGCTAAGGTAGTTTGCCGTGACCGCGTGTGGTCTTTTTGTTGCGGCTTTTTGTATGTGCACAATATTTCTAACAGTTTTTGTCCGTTATGTACCGCGGTCATGTGTGACCTTTTTGAATGCGGTCAAATGTACTTGTACATTTTTAGTGCCTGATTATGACTTTGCTATCGTTTCAATATTATGATATGTTTATTCCAATAGTCTTTGTTTGAATATTTTTGGGTTATTCTCCCTATACTGGGTTTGCAATACCTCTTATGTATACTTGAGTTAATTTTGAGGTTACTCACCCTTTTGTTATACGGAATAACGTTTGGTTGGGTCATGCCCTATTGCGTGCGCGTCTTAATCACATAAAAAAATAACTTTACAGAATAAAGAATAAGGAATTTTACGGAAAATTTGTGAAGGTAGCTAGGCTTCACTTTTTATTGAAATTTCAAAAAACATTACAATGCATAAAATAACATAAATTAAAGTGCATTACCCCCCACTGCGAAGTACGTATGGGTGAGTTGCTTACATTTTGTGAACATAACACTTCTTAAGGTTGTTGATATTCCAAGTCCGCGGAAGTTGCTTTCCGCCACGGTCTCTTAACTTATATGCTCCCTTTCCAAGTGCTTCCGTTACCTCGTACGGTCCTTACCACTTGGGGCCTAGCTTTCATGGGTCTTTTGATCGGCTTGCATCGTTGTTGCGGTATACGAGATCTCCTGGTTTGAAGCTTGTATTTCGAACTTTTGCATTATAGTATTTTTCCATTTTTGCTTTACTCTTAGCGTCTTGTATTGCTGCTTCCTCCCTTCTTTCTTCTAAGAGATCGAGGTTGATTTCTAAAGCTTCATTATTTTGTACCAGGTCCACTTCCACTGTTCTGATTGTAGGCATGCCTATCTCTGCTGGAATGACTGCCTTTGTTCTGTATGTTAGTGAGAACGGGGTGTCTCCATTGCTAGATTTTATCATTGTGCGGTGTGCCCATAGAACATGAGGGAGTTCTTCCATCCAGTTCTTGCTTCTTACTTCCAACCTTGCTTTTATTCCTTCACCTAAACTGCGATTTGCTCTTTCTACGAGTCCATTAGTCTGCGGATGTTTTACAGAGGCAAAATGCTGATTGATACATAGTTTTTCGCACCAGTCCTTAAATGGATCATCTCGGAATTGTTTTCCATTGTCTGAGATAATTTCTCCAGGAAGTCCGAATCTGCAAACAATGTTGTCCCACACAAATTTTTTGATCTGATTGCCAGTGATGGTTGCGACTGGTTTTGCTTCAATCCATTTTGTGAAGTAATCCATGGCTACTATTAAGAATTTGACTTTCCCTGGGCCTTCCAGAAAAGGTCCGGCTATGTCAATTCCCCATTTGTAAAATGGCCATGGAGATGTAATTGGGGTTAGCTTCTGCTGTGGATTTCTTGGGATGGGTTTATGAACTTGACAATCTCGACATGCTCTTATTAACGTTCTTGCGTCTCTGTGCATGGTAGGCCAATAGTAACCGGTCCGCAAAGCCTTGGCCACGACGGATCGTGTGCCTGCGTGCATGCTACAAGATCCTTCATGTATCTCTCTTAGAACATAGTTGGCTTGAAGTGGCCCTACACACCTTAGCTATGGGCCGAGAAAGATTTCTTGTAGAGGATAACATTAATAACGGTGAACCACCATGACTTACGTTTTATTGCCCTTTCTTTCTTCATATCCGCTTGTAGAGTTTCCTGCGCAAGGTATTTGTAGATAGGAGTCATCCAGGTGTCTCCTTCTTAGTAACGATGAGAGGCGATCACATGTGAAACGGATCTGTGGCACCCTAGTAGATTATAGAAGTCAAGCAAGACAGACATATATTCCAGAGAGCAATGATACGCGGAGCGGAGACTGAGTCTGTAGGTGGTTTGGTGGTTTGTCTGTGCGGAGTATTTGAATAATTCGAATAATTATATGGTTTAAGAGATGTATGGTTGTATGTGATGGAAGATTGAGGTAATGTGTGAGGTGTAATGTTTGCTTTGTATTGATAAAAATTAAACCCACCACAGAAGTAATTCGAAAATCAACCCCACCCCCCCCCCCCCACAAAAAAGTCGGCCCAGGAGAGAAAAGCTGATAGACGAATGATTGAACTTACAGAAATGATGGAAATTGCTTAATATAAATCTCACCCCTCTCCCCCCCCCCCCCCCCCCCCCACATACATCCATATCAATCTGAGATCTCATACATCACTCAGCCCACGCCCCCCCCCCACAACAAGCACCCAGTTTTCTCTCGGCCCGTCCGATTCTTGGTGGGTGTCATTTGATTTGATTGATTTAGGATGTGCGTTGAGATTTGAGGGTTTGGGGCGTGTGGTAGATGTGTGAATGGGTTTTTTTTGATAGAGCATTACCCCACCCCTGTTTTGGGGGGTAATGGTGACTGGGTGAATTCTTTTGTGGTTTTTAAAGATTTCCAGTGCCTGGGAGTAAATTTTACAATACATCCACTACACCTCCTCTCCCCCCCCCCCCCCCCCCACCCCCCCCCCCATAAATACCAATAACTCACCCCCTAGTCTTCGAAGAATGCATAAGCCTAATAATAGAGGCATAATAGCACCAATCCCACCTCCTCATCTCTTCCCCCATCCTCCCCAGCCCGATTTATTATACCTCTAGATGTAGACCCATCAAAATCTTTCACTAGAACTCTTCATAAAAACCCCTTCACCCCCATCCTCACCTATTCCCCCCCCACCCAATCACTCATACCCTCTCCAAACCCTAATTAATAGTGTGATCCTTCACCACTACCTGATATGTCTACTTCTTATAGATTTTTTAAGGTTAGATATATTTATTAGTCTAAGATTTTATTTTATTTATATAGCAGATTTTTTTTAATAGAAGTCATAATTAGCAGATGTTAGCTTTCCAAAGATCAGAAGCTAGAGAAGGGGCGAGAAGTGAGCTAACAGACTGCTTGCTAGCATGATAAGTTCACAGAGTCGTGAATTTCAATTATTTGGAGGAGAGACCAGGAGCCAGGCAGATATGTAGAAAATTGTGCTTTCTGTGTTTAGATCTGACCAGGATAGAGGTAGATCGAGGACTCCGCAGAGCATAGAAAGCCGCCCCGCAGAGGAAAAGAAACAGCAAACACATAAGCACATGCGAAGCGCTAGAATTTTCAGATTCAGAGCCATACTAACAAAGAAGGCACCAGGCACAGATGTCCGAGAGTTGAGAGCATTTTTTATCAATACAACCGCTGAGAGGAGGGTCTATTAAGCGACCTATAGAATTTCTTCATTCAACAGGCACACCCCTAGAAGGTGCATCAGCTTAAAGATGCCTATCACAGGAGATAGCAGATGTTAGAAGGCATATTCAAGTTCAGACGAGCAATTCTTCCTTCTGATGGCAGCAGAAGGCGAGTAAGAATAGCGAGCGGAGATGCCCAATATATGATTTAGCAAAGCCAGAAAGAATCAGCAAATGCTAGAAATGTTCGGTTTGATTTTTTTTTAAGTATACCAGATAGCATACTGCATGACCTCAGCTCCACAGATAGCGAGTACAGAATAGAGATCCCCCGAAAGAGCACGAAAGAAAGCGGGACTGAGCTAACATGCCTGATTTTAGCATTACTAGAAAGTAGGGTAGCACCAGCAGAGTTACCAGACCTGAAGTGATGATTTTTTTTTTAATGAGAATAAAAATATGTCTCGCAAGAGAAATTTGAACAGACCCAGAGATAGCGCTGTGTATAATATATCCACAGAAAATACAGACCAGAGTGCCTGAGATGCTTAAGTACAGCGCGTATGTAGTCGCACTGAGCAATAAGATATAAATTACAGAATAATCTAAAAAACTGAATGATTCTTTTTTTCAAAGTTAATGAGGAATTTCGCAGTAAGATTTGACAGAGGACAGAGATAAGCAGAAGCACATTAAAGATATACCTGGAGAAGCAATGTGAGCCACTCGAAAGATATGCTATTGGGTAGTTCACTGTGAACTGATTGACTGTACAGGAATAGCATAAACTAAAGTGTTATCTAGAAGGGTAGTAAGGGTCGGGTCTAATGCATTAGATTCAGAATGATGGGATTTACTGATCTGAGGATGTTTTCCATTATCCTATCCAGAGGATGATATATATTAGGCGTTATTATTCTAGTATTCCATTAATAGCTTACTCTAGGTATTTAGCACACCAAAATACCTAGTCTCTTCTCAAGACACAAAGCTAGACAACAGATGAAAGAGCCAGCCATAAGATAATGCTACCTTTCTATAGCATAACAGTAAGATTTACGATAAGCTAGTGAATGACAACACCCCTGGAAGCGGTTATTATTCGCACAAAGGCAAATTTTAATTTTTTTTTATCATGAAGCAAAGTAGTTCTAACTCTGACTTTTGGTGATTTTAGGAACCATTTGATATGAGGATTTTTTTTTATCTAATGTTTTTTCTATGAGTTTGATTTTTAGTATTTCCAAAGAAAAAGATATTGATAGCAGTATTCTTATACACACGCAGGCAAATAAAGCCACACAGACAAGGACTACTTAGCAACGCAAACGACTAGCACCGGCGGTCACCAGGATCCCGTATCAGAGAGAGGAGCATGTGTATGGGGACGATCTTCCACAAGATGAGTCGGACGAAAATCCAGATCCCAGCCACGAACGAGAGGCAGTTCTGGATTTATAAGATGGGGAATTTGGGGGAAAAATTTAAGATTAAAGAGTTGGTATGTGTGTAAACTATATCAAATTAAAAAATGAAATGTCCTGTAGAATGTATTAATGGGGATAAAATTAATTATAATCAAAAAAATGGGAAGTGGGTTAAGGGTTCATATAAAATAAATTAGAATGTTTGGGATTTTATATTGAATGTCCGCTGGCCTTGTGGGATATCTGTTTTGTGGCTTTCCTGTATGTGTTGTTATGGATGAGGATGCTGATTATTTTTTGTTTTTATTATGTTGTTAGTTTTGAGGATAGATTTTATCTGGCCAGATCGCTGCTGATCTGAATGGTTGAAGTGCGTGTTGTGATGGTCGTGAAGGGTTTCATTGTGGCTCGTCAAGAGTGTGTAGTGTGTGATTTGGTGGAACTTGATCAGAGTTTGCTTCGCTGAGAAATGATGTTTGTAGGTATGAGGATGTGCTTTAATGCGCTCGAATATCTCCCAGTATCGCTGAGAATTGTCAATGACACAGAGACAAGAAAGACTACCCAACGAGAAAGAAATTGAATGTCGACAGCCTCCTGAGCTGATTAGGGAAATAAAAAGAAAAATTTAGAAAATTTCCCCAAGGAAAGAAAAAATACAGAGAAGTTGTTCCGCTGTATGATGAAATTTTTTAGCGATTCTACGCTGAATGAGGCTCCAGAATATGTGATATATATAGTGTGGAGGAGGGGCAAGAGGAAACACAGAATTGATGGAGAGAGGGTCAGGAGAACATCGCGGCAGGTTGATTTGGGGATTAGTTAATGAGAAATGCAGAAGATCGCTATTGACCCTGCCTCAGGATTCGCAGTGGATTGATTCCCATCATCATGAGAAGGAGAAATTTGATTGAGTACACATACCTTTACGATCTTTGGAGAGATTGAATCTCCCGACCAAATGATAGCTATGTAGTTCCTTCCTGAGGTCGCCTCAGAGGAGGATTATAAGTATTTTATTTGCAGAAGATGAGAATTGTCGCTGATCATCCCAAGTAGTATATCGAGAAGGCGCTACACATTAACCAAGAGACACAACTGTAATTGAGCCACAGACAAAAAATGAAAATGAATACTCCAAAACCAGAGTACGCTGACGCTTGCATTGTAAATATTACAGATCCCAGTGACATTTGATTTTAGCACTTTGTCAGGTAGATTGTGATTGAGGACTAGAACGGATAGCTGTGTAAACCAATCTTTGCGAGCCCGGGATGCCCTTTGTGCCTATCAGAGTGTCACTCGCGGTATTGTTTAGACTTTGCTTCCCTGTTGGTGCCTTTGGCAGGAAGTCTGAATAGCACCCCAGATAAAGCAAATATTATGATATTGAATAAGATATATAAAATAGCTTAAAATAATTGAGAGGGGTGATGGTTTATTGGGGGGGCTGGCATATATAATTGTTGTTCCTGCAGATTCTCGCTTGAGAAAGCTACGAGCTGAATGAGTGAAGTTATAGCACAGAACCTTGTGTCTGAATCATGATTGCCCTATGAGATTCGATTTGCAGCCCGAGACCCAGAATTCGGTTGATAGACGCTTTGATCTGGTGTATAACAAGACAGCTTTGGAAGAAAGATAATCGTGAATCGGAAGCTTCACGCTAGTTTGATAGCATGCCTGACTGAATGCACCCACATTGATATGCGTTTCAGACTGGGATTGTGGAGGAACGTTTGGGGGGCGTGGGCGTTGAGTGTCTGCGGGGGGGTTGTGGCGGGTGGGGGACGAGCGAGGGGGCTCGAGTTTGCTGGGTAAGTTGTTTCCGTCTGGTGTTGGGCTGATTTATGGCTCTCTTGTTGCCTTGTGCGGTGGATTATAGTGGGGTGTGCGTCGTTGTGTGCGGTGTGTGCGTCAGGAGCGTTTGTTGGGTGGGGGCTGTGCCGTTGTTTGGCTGGGCTTGGTGCTGTTTTTGGTGAGGATGAGGGTTCTTGTGTGCGATATATGGTTGCTTTGCTTTTCTTGCTGCGCGGGCAGTAGGGGAGGTTCTGTGGCGCTTTCTTTTTCGTGGGGCTGGGGTCCGGCAGCGTGGGGGGGCTGAGGGGATTGCGGAAGTTATGAAGGGTAGTGTGGTTAGTAGTGAGTCCGTTCTTAGGTTGGCGATAGGCTCGTCAGACTTGCTTGTGTATTCTGGCTGTTGTTGCCGTTAGTGTCTTCCTATTTTTGCCTTTTGATATGTGCTCTCTTTATGTTTTGCTTTTGCTTATCTGCCCGTATTTTTTTTTCTTATAATGTGTTTTTTGTATGACCCAAGCAGTTGAGAGTTGGTGGAATTGAGCCCGGGCCAGAGAAGGCGTTAGTGAAACAAGATAAGTTACGTGTTGACGACGTTGCGGATACTGAGTAACTGACTACTGAATGAGTTGTGGTTGGTTTTGGTGTTGTAGTGAGGGTTTGTGGGGGGTGAGGTTGGTATGATGGTGGATTACATGTTTTTGTGGGGTGGGTGTGAAGTGTGGGGTGGGGGACATTTTTGGGAGGGTGTTGGAAAATGTTCAGAGGTTGTTGGTTGTCGGTTTGATATCCCGAGAGTGGTGTTGACTGATTTTTGTTATGTTTTTCTGCGGTTTGTTTCGTGGGGGTGGCGGGGGGGGGGTTTGGTTGTTGGTTATTTATAGGGTTTGGGTGATGTGGGGGGGGGGGGGGGTGGGCGGGGTTGGGGAGGGGGGGTTGGTTGTGTCGTGTGGTATCTGGGGGGATGTGGCTATGTTGTATCTAGGGATGGGGGGGCGGTTTTGTGTTGGAGGGGTTGTGGGTAGTAGGAGGGTGAGGGTTCGGGATTTTAGGTTGGGCGGGGTGGTTTGGTTTTATTTTGGAGTAAAATGTTCCACGGATCCTTCATTTTAGTAGTATATAATGACCTCTTCCCTGCTGGCTCTACTCGTTTTGGTACTTTGCTTTAACGGTAGTTGGTGTCGTTCGTGATCCCGTTTTGTCCGCCGGTTATGATCCGTTATGGTCTTTTTTTTTGTTGTGTTGTTTTTGTTTATGCCGGAGTGTTGTAGATAAACATAGTTGCCACAACTTTTTCTAACTAGTTTTGGTTCCGGTTAAGGTACCAGCGTTGCGGGTCTGTACGTCATCTTGCTTGCGGACCTTTCTTGAAATGCGGGTTTGGTTTTGCGGTGTAGTGTTCATCTCAGGTCTTTGGGTTTTTGCCGTCTTTCAAATGTACTTGTACAGTTTCTAGTGCCTGGGGTTATGACTTTTGCCATGTTTCAATATTATGATATGTTTATTCTAATCGTTACCTTTGTTTGAATTATTTTTTTGGGTTTAATTCTCCCTTAGTACTGGGTTTTGCATACCTTTTTTGTGCATACTTGAGTTAATTTTTAGATGGGTTATTTATCACTCCTATTTGTTTTACTGAATAACATTTGGTTGGGTCTCATATGCCTATTGCGTTCATGCCCTATTGCGTACACGTCTTAATCACAAAAAAAAACTTTACAGAATAAAGAATAAGGAATTTTACGGAAAATTTGTGAAGGTAGCTAGGCTTTACTTTTTATTGAAATTTCAAAAAACATTACAATGCATAAAATAACATAAATTGAAGTGCATTACCCCCACTGTGGAGTCCGCATGGGCGAGTTGCTTACATTTTGTGAACATAACACTTCTTGAGGTTGCTAATGTTCCAAGTCCGCGGAAGTTGCTTTCCGTTACGGTCTCTTAACTTATATGCTCCCTTTTCAAGTGCTTCCGTTACCTCGTACGGTCCTTCCCACTTGGGGCCTAGCTTTCCTGCTCAGCTTGCATCGTTGTTGCGGTATACGAGATCTCCTGGTTTGAAGCTTGTATTTCGAACTTTTGCATTATAGTATTTTTCCATTTTTGCTTTACTCTTAGCTTCTCATATTGCTGCTTCCTCCTTTTTTTCTTCCAAGAGATCGAGGTTGATTTCTAAAGCTTCATTGTTTTGTATTAGGTCCACTTCCACTGTTCTAATTGTAGGCATGCCTATCTCTGCTGGAATGACTGCCTCCGTTCCGTATGTTAATGAGAACGGGGTGTCTCCGTTGCTAGATTTTATCATTGTGCGGTGTGCCCATAGAACATGAGGGAGTTCTTCCATCCAGTTCTTGCTTCTTACTTCCAACCTTGCTTTTATTCCTTCACCTAAACTGCGATTTGCTCTTTCTACGAGTCCATTAGTCTGCGGATGTTTTACAGAGGCAAAATGCTGATTGATACATAGTTTTTCGCACCAGTCCTTAAATGGATCATCTCGGAATTGTTTTCCATTGTCTGAGATAATTTCTCCAGGAAGTCCGAATCTGCAAACAATGTTGTCCCACACAAATTTTTTGATCTGATTGCCAGTGATGGTTGCGACTGGTTTTGCTTCAATCCATTTTATGAAGTAATCCATGGCTACTATTAAGAATTTAACTTTCCCTGGGCCTTCCGAAAAAGGTCCGGCTATGTCAATTCCCCATTTGTAAAATGGCCATGGAGATGTGATTGGGGTTAGCTTCTGCTGTGGATTTCTTGGGATGGGTTTATGAACTTGACAATCTCGACATGCTCTTATTAACATTCTTGCGTCTCTATGCATGGTAGGCTAATAGTAACCGGTCCGCAAAGCCTTGGCCATGACGGATCGTGTGCCTACGTGCATGCTACAAGATCCTTCATGTATCTCTCTTAGAACATAGTTGGCTTAAAGTGGCCCTACATACCTTAGCCATGGGCCAAGAAAATATTTCTTGTAGAGGATAACATTAATAACGGTGAACCACCATGACTTACGTTTTATTGCCCTTTCTTTCTTCATATCCGCTTGTAGAGTTTCCTGCGCAAGGTATTTGTAGATAGGAGTCATCCAGGTGTCTCCTTCTTCTTCTACCACCGTCAATAATTCTACTTCACTGATGGACTTTTCTTTTAATTCTTCGACCAGTACTTGCTTACCTAAGTGCGCAAAGCTTGTGGAAGCTATTTTACTTAGAGCATCAGCTTTTTTGTTTTCACTTCTAGGGATTTGTTTAATTGTAAATGCCTTAAAGCCGCATGTACGTGCTTTTACTTTTTCTAGTTAATGAACCATGTCGGCCTCCTTTGCAACATACGTTCCATTCACTTGATTGGCCACCAAGCGTGAATCTACATTTGATTGAAGGTTTTTCACACCCATTTGTTCCGCTATCCTTAGTCCAGCAATCAAAGCTTCATATTCTGCTTCGTTGTTTGTTGCATCAAACCTGAACCGTAAGGCGTAAGTGAACTCCATCCCTTATGGGTTAGTGAGTATTAGTCCTGCTCCAGAACCATCCGTGCAGGAGGATCCATCTGTAAAAAAAATCCATGGTTCAGGGAGCTCCTCTTCCTCTTCCATCGAAGTATTCGAAGAGTCCTCTTCTGGTCTTTTGACTATGAAGTCTGCTAATATCTGCCCTTTGACTGATACTCTAGGCCTGTAATGTATTGCATATTCTCCTAATTCGATGCTCCACTTCTGTAGCCTTCCTACTACTTCCGGTCTTGATAATATCTGCTGTATAGGCTGGTCTGTGATTACTATTATTGGATGTGCCTGAAAGTACCTTTTTAGGTACTTACTAGCATGTAGTAAGGCCAGCACCAACTTTTCCATCGACTTGTAGTTTAGTTCCGGACCTCTTAATGCCTTGCTAATAAAGTAGATGGGCATCTGTTTAGCTTCCCTTTCCGTCATTAGGACTGCGCTTGCTGCGGCCAAGTAAACCATAAGCTCTTCCTTTTCCATTGGTGCCATTAGCATAGGGAGCTCAGCTATTAGTTGTTTCATTTGCTTAAATGCCTCTTCCGCTTTCGTGGTCCAATGGAAGTCACTTTTCTTCATGCATTTTTTCAAAGTTTTAAAGAACGGTAACATTTTGGGGATGGGAGATTTAAAGTTTTAAAGAACGGTAACATCTGCTGATTTGGCCAAGAACCTATTCAGGCTTGCGAGTTTTCCGTTTAACTTTTGCACGTCCTTTAAACATTTTGGGGACCTTATCAGGGCACGACATTCAACCCCAAGTGTAGACTTTGTACCCTAGGTAACATTCCTTCTATACCCAAAAGTACACTTTAAGGATTCATGTATCATGTTAATATCCTTAGAGTTTTAAATGTTTTCTTCTATATCTCTGATGTATCTTATCTTCGTCGGATTTTGATGACAAGGATCGTCCCTCGTATACTTCCCAGATTCTGCCAATCTGTTGTGAACCTTATCCACCAGTCGTGTTGATATGTTGCCCGGCATCCTGAGGACCAAAAGGCATCTTTGTATAATAGAATATTCCCTGGCTTGTAATAAATGGGGTTTTTTCTTCATATTCCTTTGCCATTTGTATCTGGTGATAGCATTTGTATGCATCTAAAAAGCATTTGAAAGGGAATCCGCACAAGGATTCCACTTTCCAGTCTATTTCCGGTATCGAATAACCGTCTTTTGGACATGCTTTGTTTAGATCTTTGAAATCAACGCACATCCTCCAACTGTCATCATGTTTTTTTTACCATTACTGGTTTGGATAACCAGTCATGGTACTGTACTTCCTTCATTATTCCTGCCTCCACGAGTTTCCCAAGTTCTTCCTATATTGCTTGGTTTCTACCAGTTGTTTGCCCTCTTTTCTTTTGTCTAACTGGAGAACATCCCTCCCGCATGTTTAGGCGATGTTCCGCAATGTGTCTTGGGACGCCAGTCATATCCGCAGGCTTCCAGGCAAAAATGTCCAAGTTGCGCTGGAGTAAACCACACAACTTGTTGCGGCCTTCCTCGGTGAGGGTGGAGCCAATCATTACTGTTTGTTTCGGATATTCTGGGTTTATTGCGACTTTGACACTTTCTTCTGTTATTGGCTTGGTAGCTGATGGGGTCCCTTCAGGTCCGGAGACCATCGTGCATTCCAGCGGAAACAGCCTGCTGCTTTTTAAGGTGATTACTCCCCATTCCACCGGTATCTTTAGCATTCCGTGAGCTGTTGACGAAACTACGTGCAACTTCCTAACTCCGGGTCTTCCAATAATTCCATTGTACGGGGATGGTGACCCTACGACTACAAAATCCATCCAAGCTGAAGCAGAGTGCTCTTCGTCTCCAATTGTTACCAATAGTTGTATTTGCCCTATCGACCATATTATCTCACCACTAAATCCAATCAAAGGGGTGGTCACAGGCACCAATTGGTTTTTTATTTCATGCGGTGTATGCAATGTCCTCTTATTTCCGCCTCAATGATCATTGGTCCTTCTGTTCCTTCGTCCTCATCCAGAGGTGGGAAAGATATCTCTGTGTTAGGAGAAAAGCTTTGCGTTATCTTTTGCCTAGCCATTCTTTCCCAAGGTTGGACCATTAGTATAGCTAGTGCTTTGTCTTTTCCAAAAGTTTCTCCTTTCTTTGTCACCTTAGGTTGCTCCTTTCCGTTGTTCTGTTTGAGCTCTTTGATCAAGTGTGACAGCTTTCCTGCTTTGAGCATCTCTTCAATCTGTTTCCTTAAGTGCATACATTCGTCTGTGTTATGCCCTACTTCGCCGTGGAACCAATAAAATTTTCATGGTTTCCGTTTTCTCAACCTGTTTGTCATTGGTGGCGAGCTTTGATTTTTCTTGTGTCTAAAAGCGATAATTTCTTTGGGAGTTTTTGTAAGTAGTGTAAACCGATCTTGCTTCCTTTCTGACCTTTGTTTGGTTCAGGAGCCCCCTTTTTTTTGAATTTTGCTTTTGGTTAGCTTATTGTTGTTTTCCATGAACTGGGAATGACTACTTCCTTCAACGTTAGAGGCTAGTTACCTCCCTCGAGGAATGTTGTAGTTACGCCATCATTATCGTCACGACTTAGGAATTTTGTCCATGTAGTCGCTTGAAAAGCTCGGGATTGGTGATCCCGTGCATAATCTGGAGATTTTCGCATTTCGGAAGCTTCCCTTCACGTCCCTATGCATTCAAGCTTATACCTCGCATGATTCTTCCGTAGACTCCCCCGTCTCTTTGCCTGATGTTGTGGATATCGATCGGGTCTCTTTAATGCATTTCTTCTGCTGGAGGTAGTTTTCTAAAAATGCTTTTTTTAAGTCATCATAGCTATCAATTGTTTCTTTGGGAAGATGAGTTTCTGGTAAGTGTAGAATTGAACATGTGACACCATGTTGGCAATGCCCATCGTTCCGTCTTAGCAGCGAACTAAAAAATCTTTAAGTGTTCTTCTGGGTCTTCGCTTCCGTCATATGTTAAGATGTGACTAGGCAAAGTAACGGATCCGAGGAGTGAAGGGATCTGTTTCTTCACATACCCATGGTTGGGATAGATCGTCCTCAATACCCGACTTTTGCCTTTTTAATTTTGACTTCCAATGGCCTCCCGCGCTGCCTTCACTTTCTGACAACTCCTCTGTTATTCTTGAGGATGCTCTCTTGTTATAACGTCTCTTGGGAGCGGACCCTGTTGATCTTGAACGAGAACTTTGGTGGCAACTTTAAGTGTCTCTGCGGCTACTGTGGTGCGACCAACGCCTTGAGTCGTCTGAGTGCATGGATACACTCTTCCCCTTGTCTCCGAGCTTGTGGAACACACCTTTTTCCAACCTTTTGAACACCGCTTTCCTTTCTGGACCCTTTTTCTTAAGTGACTCAGAGCGGCCACGCCTTGGCTCAGGACTTCTAGATCTGCCGCGTACATGCTTTGGTCCGAGCCTTTCTTTAAGATCCCTTCTTTTGATGGGTGTTCCTGACTCGGATTGATGTGAGGCCTCCTCAAAGTTGAGACGAGCTTTTACTGCTTTAAGTTTTTCTTGCTGCACCTTCTCTTGGTGCACTTTTTCAGCTATGAGTGGCAGAATCTGATGGTAGTTCCTATCGCAGTATTCCCGCAGGGCTTCATCGAAAATAGGCCTGCCTGGATCCTGCGAAACTGGCTCCTTCCCTAGCGTATACCTCACGACGGACGTGGGTTGGCTAAGAGGAGTTTGTTTGTTAGTGCTCATGGCGAGTATTTTAGGAAACGCGGTTGTGTTCACGGTCCCACGGATGGCGCCAACTTGTTAGTACAAAATATGTAATGGGTTAAAGAGATGGATCTGGGTGATTGTTGGGCCGGGCCCAAGGATGAGATCTTGTACTAAATCAAGTAATGAGATGATTCCCTGCACAATGGAAGGTAAACCGTTAGTCTTATTGTAGGGGCGGATCCCACGATTGGACTTCGGCATGAGAGTAAGCGAACATGTTTGTCAGATAATGTCAGTGT